>JALHBU010000175.1:0-52813 GCA_024340005.1 Tolypocladium tropicale | reverse complement strand
GCATGGAGGGCATGGAGGGCATGGAGGGCATGGAGGGCATGGAGGGCATGGAGGGCATGGAGGGCATGGAGGGCATGGAGGGCATGGAGGGCATGGAGGGCATGGAGGGCATGGAGAGTGACACCGCTCAGACTTTTCGAATGCAATGCAGCAGTCTGTGTCGAAATGTAGCATCGCGGAAGATTTATACACGTTACTTTCTCATTTGGGATAATATGGATGGGTGTAGCTACTCCGTACCCGCCAGTACATTAGGCTGGGAACTACTGCACATGAGCTCGTTTCCTAGGGGCACTCGTTTCCATCCAGGCGAGCTGTCCTTGAGAGGGAACTTCTTTCCCAACGCCATCGCGGAGCTCGGCTTGCTTCGGGGGCTTCGGCCATTGCCGTTGGCACGAGTGCTAAGCTCTGCTCGCTCACCTGGCCTTTGTAGCCTCTTGACGTCCAGCTCCGGGACTCTGCCAGCCCTTTCTCTGGTTCGCGCGGGAGGGAACTGATCAGGCGGCAGTCGGAAGCTGACTCGTCAGGGTTTCGGCTCGGCATTGCGTATAATGCTTTCGCGGTCTCAGATATCTCTGCAAGTTGGGTGCTGCGATGTCCCTCGCGATGATAACACCATGGGAAATAGCCATGCCCTGTCTTCCTTTGGAGTCGCTAGAGCGGCGTGGCCTGGTGCTCGTGTCGCGGCGCATGGCGAAGCGGCAGGCTTAGAGGCATATCAAGTGTGGCCTGTTGATCGTCTTTCGGATCGCGGTATGAGGTATTGCTGCCGTCGCATCATAGACCGCCTTGAATCGAGAACGACGCGATGAGGAGGACCAGTACGTTGATAAAGCCCCAGGTGCACGGAATCCAGGTATTCATCTCGAAGTAGCCGGCTCTGTAGATCGCACCAATCCTGCGTATACGTCAGCCCAGCCTACGCATTGCGCGTTCAGGCCACTCACATCAAGCCGACGACGCTGCCGGCCAGGAGCGCCTCCAATCCCGCGACGACGAGGTAGACGATGGGAACCGCCCAGAGATACTTCCACGACGACTTCTTCCAGCCGTGCGTGAACATGGCCACGAGGACCGCGCCGAGGTGAAAGCCGATGTAGGTGATGAGGGTCCAGTTCAGCGTGAACCGCCAGATGTCCGTGACGTAGTAGAGCGTGTACATGCGCGACGGCGTCGGGTCGGTGAGCGTGTGGACGTTGAGCGATGGGAAGCGCGGCGTGTGATAGCCGGGCGGAGGGTTGAGCCCGTTGAGCGGCATCGCGGCGGCGGCGGCGGCGGCGGCGGCGGTCCTCTACCGCCACTCCAAGGGCGATGTGAGGCCGTGTGCGCAGTCCTGTTCTGCCCCGGATGCTCGCGAGATTCGCGCAGCCGCCCTGGTGAGGATCGCCAAGGGTGAAATGCGACGCGAAAGTGGGTGGATTGGGCGGGTGACAGGGGTCCAGAGCTCCCCTGCGCAGACGTCACTGAGCCTCGGCAAACGCTTGTGGGTCTCCGGCCGCGGCCCCCGACGGCGCCGCAACCACTCGTACACCACAACCAACTCACCTTCCTTCGACAAAAACAACTCCAATGCGACACGTTCGCCGGCCGACACAAGATGCCTGCGGATAGGCTCCTCAACACGGTACTGCAGTACTACCAAGACGTCCACGATGGCCCAAAGACGGAGCAGATAATCGGCACCACGACGCATCTGCTCACCCAGCTGTCTAACCCGCTCAACCTCGGCGTCCTCACGTCGCAGCTGCTCACCGCGCCCGCCATCTGGCATCGCCCAGGCGGGCCCCGGACCGCGATCCGAATCATCGGCGTATACCACACCGCTGCCGTGCGCGTGCACGATCACGAGGTCGAGAATGGGAATGGGAAGCGCGCGGGACCGAGGGAGGGCGGCGGGCTGAGATGCGACGAGTGGACGCGCGCCGTCGTCAAGGGCGCCGACGACCGTTCGAGGCGATGGCAGCACCTCCTCGTCCTCACCGGCGTGCTCATGGGCATGGAGGGCAACGACCGGCGGTCGCTCTCGAGGTCGCTGCGGAACACGCTCGAGCAGGCCGTCGTCACCGCCGCCAACCTCGCCCTCGAGCAGAACGTCGAGGACGGTCTGCCTGCGGCGGCATCCATCGTGACGGCCCTGAACTTTGCGTTCCCCCTTCTCTCGGAATTCCACAAGGCGCAGATCAACTGCAACGCGCTGCTGCCGATAGCCGTCTGGGCCCTTACCGGAGAGGAGGGCTTCTGCGACGGCGAGTTCCTGAGGGCCGTCGCCAGGGACACCACGGAGAATGCCTCGCACGCTCTGCACTGGTCGGCGCAGTCGCCGTCGAGCCAGCTGTTGCAGGAAATGGAGAAGCAGCCGTTGATGGCAAACATGGGACCGCTGTCCAAGCTGGCCGGCTTCGCGGTGCAGCACGCCACCGACACGGCTGCCGTCTTGCAGGCCCAAGACGGCCTCCTGGTCTTCTCGGGCCGGGTCCTCGATGCCTGGCAACGGAACCGCTTCAGCGGCATCGACCCAGCATTTGAGGGCACCCACTTGACCGCCGAAACGCTGCAAAGGACGTGGCCCTTGCTCTGGCAATCGCTGCAGAAGCTCCTGTTTGCCTCGGTCGCCGTCCTCCAGGCCATTGTCTCCCGCGGCTTGCTGGATCCTCACATGCTGGCCAACGGCATGGCTCCCAGCATCGCCGCCAAGTCGCTGCTCATTCTGCGGAACCTCTTCTTCATATCGTCACGCAGCGGCAACAGCTCGTTTCAGGTCTATACCTTTTCCTACCTGACATCGATTGACGTGCTGACGCGGGACCCGACGGCGTGCGACGGCTTCTTGAGGGAGATTGCGCCGCCGGACGTTGCTCCGTTCCCCATGGGCCATATTACGAGGACGCTGGACCTGTTTTACCTGAACGTCGCGGAGCACCTCCCGCTGGCACTGTCGGTGGATTCATGCGAGAATCTCATCGTCAGGCCAGCAATGACATACCTCTCCCATGACGGTCCCATGTCCCCAGCCATGGTCGAGCTCTTCGAATCCGCCCACAGCGCCATGCTCTCCGTTTTCTCCTGTCCTCAGCACAGCCCTCTCACCATCAAGATTACTCCGTTCTACATCGTCAAGCTCTTCGAGTCCTTCCCCAACCAAATATCGCCTCGGCAGTTCCGCGTGGCGTTCAAGACCATCATGGAGATTGTATCGCCGCCGTTTCCGATCGCGGCGATGGAGCCTCAGCTCTCCGAGACGCTGCTGGAAATGCTGCGCTCCAACATGGCCACGGCTCCGACTACGCCCCTGGTCCCGTCGCCAGATTCACTATCGCGCAACGCAGCATCACCGCAAGCGGACGAGGTGCCCCTCTCGGTGCAGAGCGCTCTGGTCATGACGCTGATAGACTCACTTCCGTTCCTGCCCCTGCCGCTCGTCGAGGAGTGGCTCGCCATCACGGCGCAGGCCATGAACGAGATTGCGGATCCGAGGCTGAGGGCACCCGTCAAGACGCGGTTCTGGGATATCCTCGTCAACGGTGAGATGGACGTGGACAGGGCGACCATCGGAGTCGCGTGGTGGGGAACAAAGGGCGGGAGGGAGCTGGTGATGTTTGGCGGCGCTCGCGAGCCGGCGCCGATGATGATGATGAGCGGAGCGATTGTCAATGACACGGACAGGTCAAGCCGGCTGTGAGCCGGCGATGAATGATAATGCCTTTGGTGCCAGGCCGTGATACTACGCACATGATGCGTTTCACTATCACCATTGAAAGTCGTCCGGTATAAATCGTGCGTGCTAGCGAGCAGCGCTGGCTCAAAGGCGTTTGCCGGCCGCCCCAATGAGTCTCGAGCACATGTTGATCTCAAGGGCTCTTGCTGCTACACACCGCCAATGTGAAGCTCTCGAGCCTCTCTCATCAAACCTCGCCCGGTGCCAAGCATCTCGAGCCAGGCAAGCCAGGCTGATACTCCCGGGTCAACCTTATCAACTCTGCTGCACGTTTAACGTCGCTGAGCCGTTTCAACCCGATGCATGGCCTCCAATAATATGCTCATAGTTACATGTTGGGTGCGATGGTTTCACCCAAGCACGGGCGAGTTGCGATGCGACTCTACGTCATCCTCTGCCTGCTTCTCGTGCCTGCCCTCTCGTGCCTGCTGCTGCCTGAGGCTCTCCCATCCTCGCAGGAAGGTAACCTCCGACGTGGACGTGCATATGGCATCCATCCAATGTCACGACACCACCAGCGGCGCAGGAGATTCAACTCTGTCTGGCTGAAACCCCTCTCGTCTGCCACATCCCGCGCCCCCTCCGGCGCGCAGCCCCTCGTCCAATTCTTCCCGAACGCCCGAGACTTGTCGACCTCGCATCGTCCGACCATAGACAAGCTACAGCCGGACCATGTGGGCGGCAGGGCCATGGCCGCCACTGGCGTGCTCGATGCGCGTCGTCGCAACCAGCGCGCGGGTGCCGTGCGCAGCAACCAGCATCTGCCGCTAGCACGCACTGGTGACGGCCTGGTCTCGTCATTGGCTTCGGCTCCGCCAGCGTCCAAGCTCCCAAGCCCCGAGCTCCAGCTGCGGGCCGGCCTGGCCTGGCGACCTGGCCCCGGAGCTGTCCATTCCAGCCTTCGCAGCCACCATCTCGCCGCCGCGGGCACCCTGCACCGCGCAGCATCCACGCGTCCGGCGAGTCCGTCCGCGTCTGTCGTGCTCGCACATAGCTCCAAGCCGGCGTGGAGGAGGGGCCCATTGTTTTCCCCGCCAGACGGGTTCGTCCAGTGCCCCGCGGCCTGTGCCCAGATGACGACGCGGGTCCAGAAGCTCCCGCCGATCTCATCACCAATTGACATCATCGCGCTCGATTGCTTCCCTGTCGCCATCTCTGCATGCTGCCATGGATGGCGATGCATGATGGCAGTGGCGGCACCGGCCAGAGCAAGCAGCCATCAGAAGTTTGGGCCATGTTTTATGCTCCCCGTGGCACAGGGCAAACCGGTTTTGCCGCGGAGGAGAATAGTTCGCGGATGGACGTGCCGGCGATGGGTCCTTCTCAGGCCCCAGACCCCTGCGCGCCCGCTGGTGACAAGCGACCGCAGTTGTGGCCGTGGGGAAGCTGAAGTAGCTTTCAGCTGGACCGGGCTACCCCCACTCGGCCTTCACGATGGACGTCATTGCGACGAGGTCGTGGTGGCGTCCTACGCACGCACCCGGCCATGCCTGCAAGCCTGAGCTCCAGATCCGGACTCGATGTGTAGCCCGTCACTCGGAACTCGTCACCTATTAAACAGACAAGCCTTCCCACCATTACCCAGTTGCTTTGTCTGTATCATCATTCATACACACATACCTCCACACAAGTTCGATTAATTCGAGACCTCATCTCACAACACAATGTCTTACGGCGGCAACGACAACAGCAACGTGAGTTCACTTCCTGCCAGAGTTCCTGCACTCAGCAACACCAGAGTAAGGTTGACTGACATCCCTTCTAGACCGGCTACGGCCAGGGTGGCAACACGGGCGGCTTCGTAAGTTCGAACAATCGGCAAATTTTAAACGTCTGGAGCTGCTTCTCACGCGGCATGACAGGGTTCTGGCAATCGTCGCGACGATGATACTGGCTTCGGCTCTTCTGGCCGCACCGGCGGTCTCGGGGGCGACGACTCCTATGGCTCCTCCGGCCGCACTGGCGGTATCGGGGGCGACGACACCTACGGCTCCGGCCTAGGCGGCTCCGGCCGCACTGGTGGTGACAACTTCAGCTCTGGCCTCACCGGCGGCAGCGACACTTACGGCTCCTCTGGCCGCACCGGCGGTATCGGGGGCGACGACACCTACGGTTCCTCTGGCCGCACTGGCGGTATCGGGGGCGACGACTCCTACGGCTCTTCTGGCCGCACTGGCGGTCTTGGAGGTGACGACTCCTACGGCTCCTCTGGCCGCACTGGTGGTCTTGGAGGCGACGACTCCTACGGCTCCTCTGGCCGCACTGGTGGTCTTGGAGGCGACGACTCCTACGGCTCCTCGGGGGTCGGTGGTACCTACGGCTCATCTGGTACCACCGGTGACGACAGCTACGGCTCGTCTGGCAACCGGGGCAACCAGGGTGGCGACAGCACCATGGGCAAGCTCATGGAGAAGGCTGGCGGCATCCTGGGCAGCAGCAAGCTTGAGGAGCGCGGACAGGAGAAGCGGGCGGCCAAGGGCAACGACGACAACTACTAAGTGGATATTATTTGGGATAGCGCTTGTCTGATTATATGATTAATGTGACGATGCTGGCAGTTTGTCGGCGGTTATGACCTGGGCTTATTTCTTCTTTGTTCGTCGGCTAAAATGGCTCGAGTTAATGCACATCGCGTGCTTTACCTATTCGTCTTACTTGACGCCATATGGATGCCTGTGATTTGATTCTATGTGCAGGTCCCTTTTGCGCCAGCGGGCAATTTGCCCTCCCGATCCTATGCCAGCGTCTTCTCAACTTTGACCAGAATCACACCCTCGGTCAGGGCGCCCTTGGAATTCAGCAGGTGTATGAAGCGGTACCCCTGTCCCAGGCGGTCGAGCCTCACGCAGGCCCACGCGGCGAGTTCGTCCCTCCCAACCTCATCGTTGCGGACGGTGAAGCGCACAAACGTCAGCTCCTCGACCAGCCCCGCGATGGGGCCGAAGGAGACCCTCTCGCCGGCGAAGTCGACGTCGCAGCCGCGGCGGGTGCCGGTGCGGGCCTTGTACTCGACCTCGCGGCTCTTGCCGCTGTTGACGGGGGCGAGGGGTTTGGAGCCGTCGACGTGTACCTCCGTCTTGACGTAGGGGTTGAAGTGCTTGGCCGAGGTGTCGTGGTGCGGGAGAGGGATGGACTGGGCAGCGAGGAAGGTGATGGCGAGGGAGAGCGTCTTGCGGGTCGTGACGGTGCTGTCTCCTTCGGAGTCGGCTTCTGGATGGAAGCCTGTTTATTTCCTGTCATGTCAGCTGGGTGGCGATGGATGAGTGCGGGTATCGATCGATGCCATCAAGACTTGCCTCGGGGTTTCAGCACGTAGCCGCCGGTGCCCGCAAACATGCCCTCGTTGAGCATCATGCCCTCGTCCGTCTGCTGCCAGTTGAGCGCCACCATCTGCGTGCCCGCGCCCCAGAAGACGAGCGGGCTGAGGTTGGAGGAGCCGAAGCGCAGGCCCGACGGGTAGGCGCGCATGAGGAAGCGCGTGTTGTGGCGGAAGAGGTGCGGGCCGTGCTTCTCGTGGTGGTCGTGGAACTTGCTCTCCGACAGCGAGAAGACGTGCGTCGGCATGGCGGCCTCGGGCTGCGTCCACGCCTTGAACGACACGGCCTGCGTGTATATGCCCATGCGGCTGAGCTCCTGGATGATCTTGGACGGCTTCTTGGGCTTGGCGGCGCCGGCGGCGGCGACGCGGTCGTCCTCGCCGCCGCTCTCGGTCTCCTCGGGTGCGGCGTCGGGCGGCACGTACTTGACCTTGACGAGTATCTTGCCCCGGAGGTCGTCCGGGCTGGGCAGCGAGCCGGCCTTGCCCTCGGCCTCGGTCACCAGGAGCCCTTTCCAGGCCTCCTTCATGATGTTGACCATGACGGCCTGCTGCTGCGGGTTGCAGTGGACCTCGAGGCTGATGATGAGCGGCAGGTCGGTGACTGTAAAAGCGCTCTCGCGGATGGCGTGGCACACGTCTCTGAACGGGACCTCCCTGGTCAGGGTATATCCGTGGAGCACCCTCGGCTCTACCAGAGAGGTTGTCGACGCATCGGTCACCTCCGTTGACTCTGCGGCGCCGTGCTCGTTGGCATCTCTACATTCCGTCTTCGTGCCCAGGCTCGTCCTTTCGAGCTTCGTGGCCAGAGAGCCAGTCAGCTTCCTCTTGAGCCTGTCGAACCTGCTCCTCCGCTTAGCCTGACCACTTCTCTTTTCATCATGGCTGCTCTGGCTGCTTGCGGTGCTCTCGGTGTCAGACTCATCGCCGTCCCAGACGTCCACCTCGACACAGCGGCAGCCTCTCAGCAGCACGTTTGTGTAAGCCCCTGTCGTGCTGTCGCTCGACAGTTGGTTGCCCGTCAGGTACGTGTTGTGGCTGGAGCTGATGTAGTAGCTCGCCAAAGGCCGCGACAGATCGCATTCCTTCCATGGCAGGCTGATGGCGCTGTCCTGGGACGTCATGTACTCCAGGAAGCCGTTGAAGTCGGCATCCGGCCGCTCGAGGAGCCGGGCCGCCGCGGGGGTGGCATCGTCGCTGGCCTGGACCTTGCGGATGAAGGTCCTGATCTGCGCCTCGGTCCACTTCTCTTCGGGCCCGGCGTGCGACTGGAAGATGCGCTGCAGACAGGGCAGGACCTTTTCATTGAGCGTCTGGATGGAGCGCATGGACTCGCTGGCTCCGCCGCCAGCCTGGTGTAGCGAGTCGCGACGTTGATCTGCCGTCGCCATGGTGTTGGGGATGCCGGCCGACGTAGACGATCGGATGAGATGAGGTTGCGGGTGGACGCTCGCGTCGGCTCTGCCAGGGTTGAACCTTGAGACGCCTTTCTCCTTCCTCCCAATCCAACTCCAGCGCAGAAAGAGCAATGGAAGTTGCCGCCTGACTCGAAACAACTCACCTCACGACCGGGTGAAGAGGCACTGCCACGATGCCCAACAGACCGCCTACCCTACAGACGGCCGACTTACAGAGCCTGAATCTCTGGCCGACGTCGGTATGTACACAGTACGGAGTACCTTGGCTGGCGTTCAGGATTCACCATAAGTTAGCTGGCGGCCTCGCGGTATGGCCGAGAAAGAGCGCATCTCAGCGGCTTGAGTGATGGTCGATCGTCCTCAGTTCCCTGCACAGCTGAGCTGGATCGGTCTAGACGGGTCGTGGCGTCACCACGCCCACTCTGGCCAGGCTTGGGGCAGCACCATCCGCGTTCGCCGCACCACGAGTCGGAGGCGCCGCATTGCCGTGATCCGAGCGTCCTGGCTATTATGTATGCGGTTACGTACCTGAGCTCTGAAGTTGCCAGGGGACGATTGATTGAATTGGCGGATTACTACTCCGTATAGGTGTATGTTTACTCCCAGATTATTCCCATGTACACCTGCCACCATCCCATGATAATAATGTCTGCGACATAGGACGCTGCTCATCTGTCTGCAATACTCCTCTGCTTGCGCCGTGTCTCCATAAAATCCTCCATGTCCACATGCATGCGCAGCCCCTTCGATGTCATGGTCGCGTACACGGACCTGAGCTCCTCCGACTCCATGTCGCTCACAAGGGTCACAAAAGCCTCCATCATCACGCTCTTCGACCACGGGCAGTTTTTCAGGGCGCGATAGAAGACCTCCTTGGACTTGGCTCGGAGCTGCCTTTGCGAGAAGCAGAAACGGATGTACCACACCCACAGCAGGATGCTGGACTTGCAAATGTCCCTCGATAGGGCATGCTCAAAAGCAGCTTGAGTGCTGTTGGCGTTGCCTCGATCTAGCTCGTGCTGGATGGCAAACACGCGGCTGCCGACAGAGTCGCGCACATTGACCAGGACCTTTTCGTAAAGCAGCTGGCGCGTCTCGTCGATGACCCGTATGCTTGCATCTGCCCATTCGTACAAGGACAGGAATATTGTGTTTTGAGGAAACAAATCTACAAAGCGAGCTACATGCTCACGCACGTATACGCGTCGGTACGGCCTGTCAAACGCGGTCAGCACAAGAACGAAGGAAGCGGAAGGCCATCTGTCGTACCCATTCGTAGCATGCCAGTACAGTATTCTGCACGCAAATTGGAGAATGCGCTCGTGAGCAGCTTCGCTCCCGTAGCCCCGAGACCGCAGCTCATCTGACATCGAGTCAATAATACCCATGGCGGCGGAGATGTTGCCCTGAGATGCAGATAAAGGCTCCTGCCCCCCTGTACCCGTTAGGTAAGAAAGAAGAGCCTGGCATTCCATGTCGTTGCTCGCGGCGTCAAGTCGGCCTTCGTACAGGCACTGCTGTATCCTCGATGAAAAGGTTTGACGAGCCCTCAACAAGACTGAAGATGACATCTGTACATCTCCGATATCTGGGTGGCGCAAGGACTCCTCAACGGAGGCACACAAGCGTTTTGTCGCCATGTGCTTGTCGCCCTTTTCCAGTTCCATCAAGCTCCAGGTTTGGAACAAGAGAAACCCAGAAGAGATTGACTCAAGCTTGGAAAGCAGCTGTCAGATATAGTCTCGTAGTCTCAGGGGGACACATTTATGACATACCGATGGATCGCTTGTTGCAGCTGCCAAAACCTTGTTCGCAACCTCGAAATTGCCGTTGGTAAACTCAGCCAGCGCGTACTCGTTGTAGAGCCGCGTCTCTGTTGGGTACTTTTTCAGCACAGCCTTTGCTGGCTTTCTGATGGTTGCTGGCTCTCGTGCAAAGCACACAGCCAAGTAATACGTCGCAAGGCCCGACACGTTCGCTGAGCTGACGAGCTGCTTCAACGTGGATTCCACCCAAGACATGTCCAATGCACGCTCCCGACGTAAATCATCAAGATATCTGAACCAACCGCTCCCGCCGAAGAGCAAACTGGGAGATATTCTTGCATGGCATTTGCCGCTGATAATCAGCGACGGAGGCTTCCTCTGGTATTCTTCCGGTGATCCTTCGTGATCTTCCTGAGCTGGCTGCGGCTGTATGTCAAAAGTGCATCCGGCCAAAAACTGGTCATTGTACGCCGTCTCTGTCCAATGGCAGGATCTGAAGGCCGGTGGCAGACGACAGAAGATGAGAAAGGCGTCGATTAACTGCTCAGTGACGCCGGGTAGAACCCCATCCGGGATGAAGAACAGCAACGGTTCTAGATCCGAATACATGACCACCTTGAAAGGGTCATCGTCTGTTCCGTCATCCAGCGTTCTCGCTGGCAGCTTAGCGCGCATCCCCTGGAACGCCTCGGCATCTCTCCATGCCTTAAATGCATCTCGTGAAGGGATGCTGTCCATCTTGTTGCTTGTCAACGGCTCAGGCGCATCTCCAGACCCGCCACTTTCCACGTAATGCCTCCAACCTTGGGCCTTTGTTTCTCCCATTCTCGGTACTTCGCTCTCCCAGAAGTCACGGAAGGAGGCCAGTGCTTCCACTTGGCTCTGCTCATGATTCGGTCTGAAGAAGGTGAGCTCAAACAGACCTTGCCACGCTGCTACAGCCAGTTCCTTGTAACCGGCATCGTGGACAAAACGAGTGAGTCGCAGAAAGATGTAAATGGCTTCTGCAAAGTCATCCTCCAACTTAGGGCTGGATCTCGAAATGGCTTGCCCCAGTCGGTCGAGAAGCATCTTTTTCAACTCGTCGTAGTGGACAGTGGCGATGCTCGACGTGGAAAAGTCGAGATGCGTCTTCCACAAGGCAAAGTCGTGACGCTCATCTTCGAGAACTTGTTGCCATTTCTTGGCGGCAGTCTTGCTGTTCCAGACCTTGACGCCCTCGCGCATCAACGGGACCAGAACCCTCCGCCGATCATCCGGGCTTGTGGCGTGGGCAAGAGCTGACTCGAGCATGTGCACCTTGATCTCTACAAAGCTATGCTCAGCACTTTCAGTAGCCCTGTGATCGACGGTTTCCCCGGCTCTCAGCAGATCATCCTGGTGATTGGCCAGCTCCAACCAGGCATCGATGTCGTCTGGGTACTCCTTGACCCGCCTGTTGAGTTGAATAGATTTCTGTTTCATCGGATTATCGCGATCCGCCTTCACGATTTCCTCTAGCAGATCGTCGCTGTCTTCCGTATCGCTGGCCGCGTGCTTGGTTGGCTTGAATTTGCCCTCGATGGATCTCCAGGACGGCTGTTCCTCGTCTCCTGATGAATCGCCATCACTCTGGATTCGTTTGCGCTTTCGTGGGTTTTCCAGAGGCAAGTAGTCACCGAGCTCATCATCCACTGGGTCAGACGTCTTGGCTCGCAGTCGGACGGGTTCCTCCCTCTGCCACCCCCGTGAGCGCAGGCCATCTTTCGTGCGGAGCCCCGACAATCCTTCACCGGGAAAGCGGAGGCTGAACGTGTCTCTCGGCCCGTCGTGGTGAATGACCAGCCGTCCCTCCGTGCCTAAAACGCGGCCGCCGCTATTGCGGTAGTATGCGGGTATCTTGGATCGGTCAATGCCGTATTTTCTGATCAGCGGATCGCCTTTGGTGTCAATGACGAAGAGTCCCGATGCAGAGGCTGCAGAACTCTTCGAGGGCAAGGCCTTCGAGTCCTCCCTGTGGCGGCTCTTTTCTTCCGGAGCTCGAGAGCTGTGGCGCTCTTCTCTTCGTTGTCTATCATCTCGCCTGGAAGAGTCGTGATGGTGGCGCCTTGAATCACGATCACGATGCTTGTTGGACCGATGGCTACGCTGTCGATTGTCCCGCTCCTCCTCTCGTGGCTTTTCACTCTGACTCCTGGAGCTTGGAGTCGGCTCCTTTGGCTTGAAAGAGGAGAATTTGGGCACGATCAGCTCCTTCTCCTCGTCGTTGGAGGCCATAGCTGGTGAAAGCCTTGATGGAACATGCTATGTCCCGCTCCGTCGGCCACTTAGAAACCTCTGCCAGATTGGTGGAAGCCGCGCATTTCCAAGGACCAGCTAGGAGCTCGTAATGCAGATATTCCCTAAGATTTTGAGCACTCTGTTTGGCGCTTGGCTGAAGATGTATGCTTAGTGTGAGGTACGTCGCTGGGTTGGTGCAACGATGAGGTTCACGTGAGCGTGGCTGAAGGTTCGCTGGCGTTGGTGGAATATCTCTACCTTAGTTTACAGGGTCCACTCCAATGTCTAGGGGCCTGGAAGCTACGACTGTGCAACTTGGAGCCAGCACCAACCACACCACACTCTTTTCCTCCGTGCGATTGAAATCGTCGAGTCTCTGCCACGTTGCAGCTTCAATTACCCTTATCCTTGGCCCATTGTCTTCTCAGCCATCAAAATTTCCCCCACAAGCGTTCCGTAACGACGAGGTGCTTGAGCGACTCTGTTCTGCTTCATGGACTCCTACCTCGACAAGACGATTTGGATCCTAATACCCATTGCGCTCACCATCGTCGCAGCTTCGGCAATGGGGTTCTTCGGTGGCAACAAGATGCCCGTTGAGGGCAAGGTAAGGCCGCCAGAATCAATTCCGTCCCGACGCTCTGTGTTGACGATTGGATGCACAGACGGTCCTCATGACGGGCGGGTCAGAGGGAATGGGTCTCTGTGCGGCGCAGAAGCTCTCCGCCAAGGGAGCCAACGTCATCCTTGTCTCCCGAGGCGTCGACAAGCTCGAGGAAGCTCTGAAGAGCGTAAAGGTATGGAGCCCGCCCTCCCACGCGCTCTACCGCGTGCTAACCATAGCTAGGCCGCCGCGAAGAACCCGAGCACTCAACGCTTCCACTACATCTCTGCTGATGTCTCCGCGCCCTCATACGCCGGCCCCCTCCTCGCCGAAGTTACGCGATGGAACAACGGCAAGACACCCGACATCGTGTGGTGCGTCGCCGGGACCTCGGTGCCTGAGCTGTTCGTCGACATGGATATGCAGTCCCTTCGTAGGCAGATGGACATCAACTTCTTCGGCACCGCGGAGATGTCCCACGCCATCCTGAGGGAGTGGCTTGCTGCCGATGCGCCCATCGAGAAGGAGCCCAAGCATCTCATCATGACCACCAGCGTCGTCGCCTTCTACACCATCCCCGGCTACGCCCCCTACGCCCCGTCCAAGTGGGCGATCCGCGGCCTTGCCGACTCCATCTCCCAGGAAGCCATGCTCTACCCCCAGAACGTCAAGGTCCATGTTGTCTGCCCCGGCACCATCCTGACCAAGGGCTTCGAGCGCGAGACCCTCAGCAAGCCGGAAATCACCAAGATCTTGGAGGCGTCTGACCCCAAGCAAACCCCCGATCACGTTGCCGAGGCTGCCATTCGCGGGCTCGAGAGGGGCGACTACTTTGTCACGGTCAACTACCTCGGCAGCCTGATGAAATGGGGCATGCTAGGCGGTTCATTCCGAAACAATTGGGTCGTCGACACGCTCGGAGCTTGGTTGGTATCGATTGTCTGGATCTTTGTCCAGATGGATCTGCACGGCAAGATCAGAAGCTACGGCAAGAAACACGGCCACCCCAGCACATACAAGAAACCTCAAGCGGGATAGTTATGCCTATACCGCATCGGCAACTCGAGTTGGTAGCTGCCCTGTATTGAGATACCCCAATGCGTAATATACATTTCGCTTTATATACCGCTCCACTTGCCAAACTTGACGTAACGCTTAAACATCTCCCTCAAGATCGCTCTCCCGCTGCTATCCATGGCATCGTTCAAGATCTTCCTGCCCTCTGGCGACGTGATATCGAATATCGAGTTCATAGCTGGCTCCAGCGCCTCTCGCACGGCCCGCGGCACGCTCTCTTCTAGTTGCAGCTTAACGTATAGCATCAAGACCATGTACATGTGTCTCCCCGCAGACCGCTTGGCAGCATCCGTGGCGGAATCCAAGGCACTGTGGAGCTGCGTTCGGGAGACGGCGCCGGCGGTTGGCTCGCAGATTAAGGTGACGAGGCGGGCGTATAGGTGGGCTTTGGACTCCTGGGAGAGCTTGTCGTCCGGGCTCGGCGAGGCTTGGTGGACGACGAGATTCTGGAGAAGCGCCTGCATGGTGCTCAGGAGGAGATGGTAGTGACCCTCAAGGCGAAGCCGATGCTTCTTGATGATGACTTCGACCAGTTTGCACAACCACGAGAACGCTACGTTGGACTGACCAGCCTGCGCGGAGGTCAGATCGCAAACGGTGTTCAGCGTGAGCTCGATATTCCATTGGCTCATGGCCTGCGGCCTTTTCTCCAGCAAAATGCGCAGGATGCGGCACACCTGAGTAGCATGACGCGACTCCTTCAACAAGGAGGCTGTCAACTCGCTATGGGCTGCACTCAAATTGAATCCCTCGGCGGGCTTGTGGGAATCAGCAGAATCTGCGATGCATTAGCGTTGATTGTCTGTGCAGCAGCGGAAGAAGCATACCTATAAGTTGGCCAACGACAGTCTGGATGGCGAGAAGTTGCCCATCCGTGTCGCTGCCACTGCTGAAGGCATCCACAAAGTCCTTGAGATATTGAAACTTGTCAGCGCTGCCGGCGTCGGCCGAGACAGACATGACCAGCTCTTCCAAAAGCGGTTCGCGAAGCTGGCTTGGCAAGTTCTCCAGGCTGTCATAGGTGACAGGGCGAGGCACTTCCAACTCGGACGACAAGTACTTGCGGAGGAAGATTTGAATCTTCCATCCTCTCAAGTCTCCCTGCTGCATCATGCCCTTGCTGCGCTTCTCCAACTTGCGGACGGCTGATGGGTCCAGAGTAATCAGTCCAGTAAAGTCTCCCACCGTCTGAGCCGCCTCAATGGCGGCGAAGAGGCTCATGTCTGCACCGTGACCAGCCAAAAGCTTCTTGTCGCAAATGAAGTCACCGATGGTCGTCGCGATGCAACTCGCCAAGACCTCCCTTGAAGCCTGCAAAAGCGGACCCAGTTCCTCGTGGCTCCGGCAATGCGACGATCGCGAAAGTTCTTTCGACAAGGCTTCGAGCAGAGTCATGTAGACTGGGTGTCTGGCCACGCTGGTTTCCTTCTGGGTCCCGGCTTGTACCTGGCACTCAGACACAAACTTTGACGCTTGCCGAAAGTATTCAACGCTGCGGTCCTGAACGTGTTCTGCCATCTGCTTGATTGTTGCAGAGGCCAAGAGGGAAAATCTCGCAATCAGCTCAAGGAGTCCTCCATTGCCGGACGAGGTTGACGAGTCAGCGGAGATGCTGGACATTGCTTGGGCCATCTCAACCAGATTTGAGAATTCCATTCCATCGTAGAACGTAGGTCGGCTCATCATCTTGGTTGCCAGACCGAGGACGAGTTTCCAGCCATCCATGGAAACCCGTTTGGGAGACTTCACCATCTTCGCCTGCCTTTTGCTTAGCACAACCATGAGTTTTTCTCTCTGGCTGCGATTGTAAACATCAAGAGGCAGACCAGCGAGAGTTTTGATCCACATTTGACCTTGCTCGCCTGGCCAGCCCTTCTCCTTTTCCGAATCTTCCAGCGCAGCAATCAGGCGGTCGACGAGATCCCGCGAGAGTTTCGGGTTGTTCAGGTTGATCTCGTTGCGCAGCAAGGCGTGCCAAAGTGTTTGCAATTCGTCGACACCAGCTTTTCGAGTCGATAGTGCATTGGACAAGACTGAGGGCATCTCCCCATTCTTGCCATAGAATAGATTGTTGAATCTGCTGCATCCGTGCAAATACCAATCAAGATATTGCGAGAACGCAGATTCTTCGTCCAGCTCAGCTTCCAAGTCTGGCCAATCACTCGGCAACTTGGCTCCGCCCAGGGCGCCTGAAGCAATCTCGGCGGCAAGGCGTGCTGTAAACTCCTGAACCAATGAAGCAGGTTCGTTAATGTGCTCCTCATCGGGGCTCATGGCATCCCAGATTTGAAAAGCACATTTGAATGCTTCAAATGTTTCACCAGACACGAGCTTTGACTTCTTCAGGGTCTTTGACAATTTGACCTTGACCGCATGCCATATCTCGAGCCTGTCATCTTGGGTGACCCAAGAGAAGGTCTTGGAAACCACCTTCCACTTCAGAGCTGCCGTATCGGAAGAGCCGCTTACCGGCCCGACCAGGTCGAAGAGCCTCCGTCGCACGGCATCGATAAAAGACTCGCTATGCAACGCTTGGCAAATTATGCTCGCGAAGACGCAGATAGATTGTGGGTACGTTTTCCTTTTCCTCGTCTCAACCACAGCAATAGCCTCCACAAGTTGTTGCGGCGACATTTCCGCTTCGATCAACGTACCGAGACCTTTCCTCGGGGGTTTTAGCTTGGCCAGCTCAAGCCACGGCGAGTTTGCAATCGTTTTCTGCCGCTCAGCTTGGCACAGCTGCTCAAACCAGAGTTGCAAGAAACCGGGAAAGTCGCGTCGTGTCCGGAAGCCATGCATCATGGCCTCTATTACTGCCAAAATGGATTTTTGGTCGTTTTCACCAGCATTGTGACTCAACGTACGGTTGCAAACCTCTCTCCGCAAGTCAGTTGCATCCTCGGATAGATGAAAGACATCGGAATCGCATGTGACCACACTGGCAACCAGCTCCCAGTCAGTCTCCGCTTCTCGCAAAGCGTACTCGCGGCATACTCGTCGCAGGTCCTCCAAATCAACGGGCGTAGATCGTTGTATTGCCTGGTCCAAGATAGTGCGCATGAGCGTGTTTCGATCAGGGCGTCCTCGGATGACCAGTTCAATTGCTTGAAAGACCTGTTTGATCCATTCCACGTTGTCCTTGCGCAGCTCGCCTTCGGCCACGCGACTGGAGACGCCGGAGGACAGGAAATACAGCGCAGGGGCTGACTGTTCAATCATGTCTTCGGACACCTGCAAAGCCTTTGTGAAGGTCTCAAAGACCCGATGGTTGACGAATGCTGCTCTCCCTGGCAAGATGAGATTTCGGTGCATGAACCTTTCGAGATCATCTTTCCATCGACACTTCAAGGTCTCAGGTATTTCCAGATTGCAGGTTGAGAAGGCTCCAATCATGCTCAGTATAGTGGCTGACGGCCGGAATAGATGAACCGCGACATCGAGAGCGTCGTCGCTTCCTTGTGAATGGAGGTCCCAGATCATCGACGTGGTACTGATCCAGTCCTGTGCACCCTCGACCTTGCCACATGTGCCGCTTGCCAGCAGATTACCACTCACAGTCAATGCTGAAGCAACCAAGGTGGCAGCGTCCGCCGATGGTACGCAAAATAAGGACTTGACATGTTCCGCGCCAATCTTGTCGCGCGAGAGACTGGTTTCCGGGTTCTCAAGACGCCCGAGAAGAGTCTTCAGAGTGCCGAAAATTGCTCGGGCAGTCTCCAGGCACCCAGTCTGGGTTCTCAGATCGTCCAGGGCGTAGCTGATGGTGGGCGTTCTCTTTCTCTTGGGCGAGGAGCGCGAAGCTGATCCTTCGGCAGGCGCCGAGACATCTTTTAGTGATTGCTGGAGAACAGCGACAAATTTCCTGTCAGCCAGCGACTTGGCGAGCGAGAAGAGTGGAATTCGCTGAAAGACGCAGTCCAGGATCGTCCAGGTCAGAGGGTAGCGGCGCAGCGTCTCGGCGCCTTGGGATGAGGCGTTCATGGATTTGAGCAGCCATCTCAGACTGCTCTCTTCTGCAGCATGAAACTGATCGCTTGAAGCTGCGGCAAGAGAAGTCCACAGCAGCTGCAGCGTTTCGCCATCAGATCCAGGTCCTGTCTGGTCGAGACCTCTCACGGTCTTGATGAGGTCCGAGGTACTCTGCCTAGCATTAGCAAATTCTCACCGCAAATGGAGATGCACATCATACCATGACGTTATTTGGCTCATCCAGAGCCCAAAAAAGACGTAGCCCTCGTGAAGGGGCGACAATGTTAAAGCGAAAAGCACGGCAGGCTTTGCAGGGTCTCCCGTGAACTTACTTAGAGCTCGAAACGCGCCCCGCGGTTTTGCAGGCGCAGCGCCAAAATTTCCAAAATTCTGCCGCTGACCCAGTCCGCAAATAGCACGGGCGGCGCATTCACCGCCTTCGGGTATCCAGAGCAATTGGCCGACTGCTTTTCGTGAAGCTCGACATCCTCCTGGGCCGAAGCTGCTTGTAGCTCCCAATTTATGCTCCCCGACACCAATTCTCCCCACAGGCAAGTCCTCTGTTTTGGCTGACGGGGCGCAGTGCGTCACCGCTAATGCGCGCAGCACAGAACACGTCCACCATGTCCGAGAACGCCGTCACGCCGCCTCCGAGCGCCATTTCCAGGCCCGTGAGCGAGGCGCTGCTCAACGAGAAGGTAGCGGGATTCCCTGTTGCGGCGCCGTACCCCGAAGGGTGATTGCTAACTGATTCGCGCCACTCCAGTGGGACCGTTGCCTCTCCAACCTCCTCGTCAAGTCGACCCTCGGTCTCGGATTCGGTGTCGTCTTCTCCGTCCTCTTGTTCAAGCGGAGAGCGTGGCCCGCCTTCGTCGGCGTCGGCTTCGGTGCCGGCCGGGCGTACGAGGAGTGCAACTTCAGCCTGAAGCAAGCGGCGCGGGACCTGAAGAAGCAGAAGGCGTAAGGAAAGACATCCAGCACGGACGAAGCCGCTTCGATGTACAATCCAGATCAGCCGTGCGCGGCGAAAGGGAAGAAGGCGGTATAGACGGTGGTCGCGGCCTGGTAGGAAAGCCTGTATCAGCATTTATTAGGCGACTCGCTTGTTAAAGAATTTATCATCATGTACAACATCTCCGAATCGCTTGGGTGTTCCTCGTCTGGTTCCATCACATGTCAGAGTGGATGCACGAAGTTGGTTGGCGATGAGGTGCCTGAGCCCAATGCTTCCAGGTCACGGCATCATGCATCCGATTGCATGGGACTCGAGCACCTCGCTGCAGCCAAACCCTCATCTCTCTGTCTCTTGAGCGTTGACGAGTCTTGAGCGCACTGACGAATGGGTCCGTCGGAGAGCTCATGATGACATCTCCCGAACTCTCCGGAGCAACGTTCTGCACTCATCTCAACTGCGATTATTGATCTTGACATAGGGACCTTATGTTTCACGCTGTCTCGAGCCCCAATGAGGTCTTCGGCCATAGCAACGCCTTGTCGCCAATGTTTAGTGTAACCGCATCAAGATTACCCAAGCATGGCTGCGGTAGCCTAGGTCTAATGGCCAGTAGCTTCTCGGTATGAGTCTCAACGGCGTAAAGTCGCCCGGACAAATTCGCCATGAGTACAGGACGAAGTTGAAGAAGTAGCAAAGATGGTCACACAGTGTGGCGCAACCTGCACTCAAGTCCTGCTTCCCTTGTAGGCCTAGCATCGCGGCTCACAAAGGATGGACTCGGAGCCAGCAGCGTCCTTGCAGCTACAGTGGCCTTGCAGACCATAATTCTAAACCGGGTAGAGCTCTCAATACGAGTGGACCTAGCTCCAGCTCCCAAGGTTTACAACAGCAGCGATCAATGGGCTCAAAAGGTCCCAATTGCATGTCGGAAACACCACCGGGTCGACGAGGCAGTGGCTACACCTCGCCGTTTTGCAAAAGCAAAAAAGTGGCAGACAGATCCGTTTCTCTGGCACGCAAATATGACCGATAGCGAGTTGGCGATTCGTTAACGGTTGATTAATCGTGCACGAATGTATGTATGAATGAAGAAGAAAGGAAAAAGAAAGACTCCAAGTCGCGGGTCCGCTGCGGAAGATGAAAACCCAGCGAGATTTGTAGGTCACGTGAGTGGACTTTTCGGTGGGCCGCTCTCCCTGCATTTAATCCAACTTTTCTCAACTCCCACCTCTCTCTCTCCTTAGCACGCACACACGAACACGAGCACGCACACGCGAAGAGCTCGGCTCGCCGCCTTTTGGGCAATTTGAGCGCCAGTTCGCTTGGAATTGCCCATGGGCTTTACAGTATCTCATTTGATCGGCTCCGCGGCTGCAATTGGACTTGCAAGTGCATTTTCAACACGCCTCCAGAGTCTGGCACCAAAGCTGAACTATTCTTCGTGCCGGTCGGTCCGTGTTCCGTGCATGCTTTCGAGAAACCCACAAATTGCCTACACCTCGCCGCTCTCAATGCGCAAGCGTGTCAACTTTATTATATCGTTCGAGTGGGAGAACAAGCCAAGGTCTAGACAACCAGTCTGCTCCACCCTGCTGCCATAGACACTCAGTGTGGCCTCAGGACTAAAATCAGACAAACATGCTTTCGTGAATGCTCGCTATGTACACGCATGAGTGCACACTATATACCCAATATAAAACCTCATTTCGTCATGACGCCTGGCTACCGAATCTATGCCCATTCCTACCTCCCAGTGGTACGCATTGTGAAGCCCATTGCTAAATGCTGCTGCCGAAGATGACATGCTCGTTTGCAAATGACAACAAGAACTTGGCCACTAGCCGACCGGTGTAGAAGAACGACGCGTCAATGGCGGAAGCATTTGGCTCTCTATGGAGAATGATATCGTCGTCGGCAAGGAATTGCAAGTCTTGCCCTAGTGAACGATTAGAACAACGATCTCAATGCGACAAAGATAGCATACTCACAGTCTTTTCCATGGAGCAGCTCCCTCAATGCATTCACCATGGCCACAGCAGGCCCATCCAGCTCTCCTTGTTCTATGTAGCTGTCGTCGAAAAGTGGGTTGAAGCTTTTGGTGTTGGCATCCTTGCTGTGAGTCTGGTAGATATTGTGGAACTGATATGCAAACTGCTTGAATGGCATGTTCTCCAGCTCCTTGCATATTTTGAGGGCAAAATCCCGCGTGTACTCGGGAGGCGAGCCGTTGCGCTTGTTGATCTCGTTCTGGGAGATGACAAAGTTCTCGCTCGTCGTCTCCACGGCTTCCATGAATAGGCAAAGGACGAGGAAGGCGGCCATGCAGGGCGCCCATTCGCGCCTGAGTTTCGGTTTCAAGGACTTCGAGAATAGCTCGAAAAGTTGCTGCATCTCCCTCATGATGAGCTCGTCGATGAGGGATTTGACCTGCCGTGCTAGCACGCGCGGCGTTACCCACCCCGTGTTTTGGGGAACTAGACCCGACGACTGAAGAGACAATATTGACTGCCGCGTGATGCAAAGATGCCGGGTCATGACGTAGTGCATGCCGTATATAGACAGGGCACGTTTGACCATTGTAGACTGCTTCGTGTTAGCCATGAACACCTTTCGCGTGTGAGAATAGGGCTCGGACTTCGGACTGCTGCGCAAAACTTTGGACGATTGCGAGAATCTTGGTTGGCAGCTTTGTCGACCTAAACCCATCCGTGACCTGCTCCGCATACAGGGGCTCATTGATTATGCTTTGTATGTACGCTTTGGCTGATTGTCGGAGCTCGTCTCTCTGAGCGCCAGTATTGAGCTCGACGCCTATGGGCGCAGAGCCGTTCGACTGCAGGTCAACCCGGGTATTGTTGACGTTCATATGCCAATGCTGTAGAACGTCGCAAGTCTTTGCAGTAAAGAACCTGGCCCGGATCGGTAACGTTGCCGAAAACAATGGTCCGGAGAACAGCTCAACGTCGCAGGTTTGCTCAAGCCCGCCCACGTGGAAGCTGTCAACATTGTCCTTCAGGAAGCGAGCCATCTCGTCCTTTTTAAAATGTTCGCGGATGAAATCTGGAAAGAGAGTCGTAAGGAAGTCCTGAAACTGCCAGCATACGACCTGCGGAACCTGGAGCATGAGTCTCTTGCAGTGCTTGCAGGGCCGCTCCTTGTCGCATTTGACCTTGCGGCTGTGGCAGCAGAAGCAAGCCCCTCGTCTGCGAACCTGAAGTGCGTTTTCCTTGGTCTCGTAGGCCAACGGGCCCTTTCTGCCGCGTTGAGTGGCCCGCATGGCCTCGAAGCACTCAAAGGGGTTCGGCTGGCCGGCCTGCGCGTTGATGGACGTGGGCGTCATGATGATGAATTTTCCAGTCTGCTCTGTCTTTTTCTTCTCGACCTTGCCAACCTTAACCTTGCGTATGATTACGGGGGACCTGCTCGGCGTCTCGGCTTTGATGGCTGGCGATGTTGCGCTCGAGGTTTCGGGGCTCGAGGAGCCGATGCTGAAGTCGTTTGGTGATGGAATGAAGTCCTCAAACAAAAAGTTCTGCCCGCCACCTTGCCTGGCGCTTGAGGTGTCCCATGACTGCACGCTGGTATTTGGCTGGAAAGACTGGCGCGCGCTCAGCACGGTTTCATGGGGGCTCGTGCTGGTCCGTTCTAAGGAAGAAAAGAAGCCCGGCTGGAGGTTCGGCATATACGGCGCAATGTCTGTACGCCATGTTATTTTCTGTCCTTCCCGTTGTGCTTCTCGACACGGTTGCTTACCGTTCAGCTCTTGCTGCGTAAACTCTGCGGGGTTCTGATTTGCAAATAAGTATTGCTGCGGCGTCAAGAAGGCATCGTTCTGGCCAAAGCTCGTCTCGGCAGTCGTCGCGAATGTACCAGTGTCTAGCTGCTCGGGTTGCCGTGGATGTGACGAGGCTGCCGGCAGGAAAACGGTCTGGTCCAACTCACCCAAGGACAGCGGAGAGACGGATGCCTGTGGTGAAGACGAGATGTGGCCGACGATGGCGAAGCCGTTCAAGCTGCCGCTGCCCGGGCTCGAGAGAAACCCCACGGATCCCGGCGCCGAGGCGCTGCTGGAGTAGTCTATATACTGCCATGATTCGTCCGTGTCACCGGTCGAGTCGAAGCCGTAGAGGGACGAGTTGGGAGAGGCGCCTTGGGAGGTGACCGAGGCCATGCTGGGATGAAATGTCGCGAGAAGCGGCGTGGCTGCGCAGTCGCTCCCCAAGGTCATTCGCGAGACCAGAAATGAACTCCAGATTGCTGGTCCGATGCCCAGTGTCGGTTCCAACGCCCCGAACACTGCTGCAGTCGTCCTTGTTGGTCGCTTACGGCTTGGATGGTTGTCTATTCGGCGGCTCACGCCATTCACACGTATTCAAGGCGTCGGCCAGCCGCAGTCAAGGACTCTGGGAGAACAATGGCAGAAAGGACCAAAAGTACGCGATCGATCCATGGCCGCCGAAGACATGGACATGGCTCGAGTTTATGGGGATGGGATGCCGCGGCGTCGCTGAACGGGCGATGTTGGCGCTAACCGCAACTGAACACCGAAGCTGCGTGTGAGAATCGCCGTTGGGCCACCCAGAGCCGTCCCTGGGGCCACATGCCGCCGCCGCACCGCCACCATTTCACCGAGCCTGTTCGGCGCACGGAGAGGTACGGAGCAGGCCGTCGTGCTTACAGCCCGCCAAAAAGTGGCTTATGGGGGTACGGTACAATTGCAGCTTTGCTAGGTGACCTTGAGGGACCTTACGCAGTAAGTACCGCCGTTTCGCATACCGAGCCACGGCCTAGGTCGAGTCCAGGCTACATTCAACACCGCGATATTGAACTTAGAAGCGAGAGGCTTTTTAGCATCCTTTCTAGGCTGCTGTATGCATGATCGACCGTCGCGGCCCGGGCTGCCCACTCGCGGATGAAGACTGCTGAGCCCCTGAAGCCGCATCTTGGGCTTGAATCAGCCGCCTTTCCTTGTCAATTGCCTGAGAGTCTGTCATCGTCAATATGCATCCGCTTGAGGCCTTGTTCATGGAAAGCTACGGTTGCTGCTACTGCATTCTAACTCGCGAATGCCAGAAAACATATCCATTCAGTCGTGAGGGCGAACCCTACCAGGTATATGATATAAACAAGGACGAGGTGGCATCTTTCAACGCAGTCCATGCAACACCACGATTCGGAAGCTCTCTAGAAAACATCGTCTCCAGACCTTTTCTCCGTTCTTCAAAAAGCAAGGCACATATAACTGTGCTCAGCCGCCGTTAAATCCCATCATTTCCATATGCAACTCTTAACGATGCCGCGTGGTCGTGGTCAAGCAAGATGTTGCAGTCTTTCCCCGTCTGGCGCCAAACTTGCCTCCAAGGAGCATGCCAGCAGCCAAAGAAGACGATTCGATTCATACAGCACAAAAAAACATTATCGTTAGTCGTTCGCGACGCAAGGACCAGAGTTGCCTAGCCTCTTCGCCTCTTGGCCCCATTACCGATGACTGCTCGCGCCATCCGGCGGGGGACTTATAAAACGTGATCATTTCAGTACCATGACTGATTGGCTCAAAGAGCAGCGCACCTTAGGGCCGAAACCGTGTGTTGGAGCGTTCTTGGATCCGCGTCTCTGTTTCAACGTATAGCCGGTCAAGATAGTCCATGGCTGCTGCATCCTTTAGGATCTTGGCGACCTGGATGCCTGCCGAGATGAGCTGGAGGATGTTTCGGTCGTCTTTGAGCGGACGACTCTGGTGTTTAGCTGCGTGCCGCAT
Organism: Tolypocladium tropicale; assembly: GCA_024340005.1. Taxonomy (NCBI): domain Eukaryota; kingdom Fungi; phylum Ascomycota; class Sordariomycetes; order Hypocreales; family Ophiocordycipitaceae; genus Tolypocladium; species Tolypocladium tropicale. The sequence continues at coordinate 27,976 of JALHBU010000175.1, read as the reverse complement.
TTCCAGCGAATTCTCCAGGATGGTGACAAATTGCTTGATCTGCCCATTGTAGAGGACTCTGGCGGGGATTCGTCGCTTGGTGGCGAGACGCTTTAACAGGTAGACCCATTCAGTCCACTCACGGTCTGCCGGCCTCTCCACTGGCCTCATGTCCTGAGTCAGTGGGATCGGGAATTGATACTTGGCCACGAAATCGAAAGCGCATTGAGACAGGCGATCATTGACCTGGTTCAGGACACTGTCCTGCTCCTGAACGTGAAGGTTTGTCGGGAGATGGGGTAGCTCCCTCTCCTGAATGGCAATCAGCTCTGCCGGAGGCCTCTGCAAGAATTGATGAGGACCGTCAAACTCGTCCCTGTTGGACGGGCGACGTTGCGACTGCGATGCTCGTTTTCCGGCCGACTTGCCCTTGCCTGCTGTGGCATTGAGACTCATCCCATTTTCCAAGGAGTAGTCAGACAGGTTTGGTGAGGCAACGATGTCCTCCAATGAGCCGGTTGGCGAATACCTCCCTTGCGGCTCCCATGAGGATGTTTTCGAGGGTTGGTACGACGCGAACGATGCTCCCATCCCAGTGTTCATCACCGGTGGGAGCCGTGTCGCATAGTTCGGCGACATCGCCATACCAGACTCGGGACGTGAGGCGTGACCGTCGGCGGCCGGCCTGGGGGCAACACTCGTGTGAGAATAGGCGTTGTTCGCATAATTCATACTTGAACACCGCTGTTATTACCTCCGTGTCTGCAGACGACAAAAGACGATGCAGAGGTTTCCATCTTACCTTGAAGGTGGGTAAGCACCATTAGGAAAACTGCCGGTGTCATATGGATCCGCGTAACTGCTACGCACCAGGGTTAGCAAAGTCTCATTCCTCGTTGGCCAGAGATCGCACCTGCGAGCCGGGTTCCATGGGTCTCGGGAGATGGAAGAGCTCCTGTACGCAAAAGCAGGCTGCGCCATGTCCTCGGGCATCATACTGCGACGGCAGCAGAAAGAGAACGCAATGCCCGGGAAATGATGAAAGGCCAAATCAATGTTCAATAGCAAGACAAAGCAACGAAAGCAGTCCGGAAGATTCCAGACGACCAGATCGGGTATGGGCCCGCTTGCACGACCAGGGAATATAACCTTGGCCAGTCCGGCAGTCCTTGGGAGTCCACGGCGTCCGGTGCGATGTCCTGGAAGCTCCGGTAACACTTGTGGTTCTTGCTGAAGCGGTGTGGCCTCGAGGACAGGTGACCGATCCGCATCCAACGTCCACTGGCTTATAGAAGACCTTGGTGCGCGAGTGGGCAACGACGCACTAAACAATGGCTAGTGCAGAGTGAGTACCCGAGTCTCTCAAGACGATGGGCCAGCCTCCAGAAATGCAGAGGCGGATCGAGCTTTGGGGAAACAGGGTCGAGGAGGCTGTCTCGTCAGCTTCGGAGTGAAAGCATTTTATGTTGGATCATGAACAGACTTGGGACGGGTGCCTCTTTTTGGCAAGACAACGCAAGCACCCGGGCCAGGTTCTCGGACTCCGGTTAATACGGGGAGCAGCGGTAGGGATCCTCGGCCGCAGCAGGCGGGTGGATGGATGCACGGACCAGTCAAGGAGACCAGCGGAAGCTGGCAAGGCCCGAGCTGGCTGCCCAGCCCGTCCAGGGGTCCCAACACGAAGAAGTTGCGCGCCGGGCTGTATCAAGCGCCGTCGTGGATGTATCTCCAGGTGAGAGTGACGGAGTCCGTCGGGCTCGCGCGGTGGGTCGGGCTTCGGCTCTTTTGGTCGACGGCGGAGGCCAACTACCGCAGTGGACCAGGGAAGGCTGGGGAAATGCTGGCGGCGTTCTGGTGGCGAATGTCTCGGGCGATGGTGGAACGCTGGGCCACGTCCGTACAGCACTGCGGGATGCGAGGAGGTTGAATACGTTGGAGTATCATGACGAGCAACGACGACCTCCGTGGCCAGGCAGGGCAATTGGGCAGCTTCATTGTTGCCCGATGGAGGGTGACGACGGTCCAACCAGGAGAGGCTGAATGGAAAAGATGGATTGCGTCGGGAGCATCAGATCAGGTCATTGGAACAGGGAAGTCCCCGGACGCCCGAAGGGCGGTCAATGTCGCTAGCGGAGTTCAGGCGCCAACCTTTCGGGCCGGTACCAGCGCGGGTCAGGCAGGTACTTGCGGCTCAGATTTCGTACCTACCCGCTTCGTGGGCAGGCTCAAACAGACGTTCGAGAGCCGTGCTGCTTCTTGAAAGACTGTCGAGAGCTCTCCAATCGAAAGATGGAAATCAGAGCCCTCAACAACATTTTATTTCCCCCGATGTACTGTTGACGATACTCCTCTATCAAAAAAACAAAGCCGCCACCCCCCGTACTCGTACGGAGCATTAGTAGCGAGCGACTAAGGCAGCGAAGCCCAACTTCAATCCTCAGTACCCACCTCGAACCGGAGAATTGCTTCTCGTACCTTACCCATTGCCTTTCCACCGGAACCGCTGCCCATGCGGCCTAAAGTACGTCATCTCGTGCTCCATGTACTCCGTAGACGGCTGCGGGGCATAGATGATTGCCAGACATAAGGCCGGAAAGATCCTCAGATGCAGTTCTTCAGGAGGCCAACGATAGATGCTGCTGCAGATCGCCGGCTGCATGCAGCCCCATGAAAGCTTCACGAGATGTGTAGCAAGCCAACGTGCTACTCGCGGCGCTGCAGCTTGCCCTACAATTCCCCCAGGCACCCCTCATTCCGTCCCTGAACATGTTGGCATCGACGCACTTTTGCTGATTCTCGGATGAGGCTGTTCAGCTGCCGGCGGTACCGACGGTCTTCTTACGGAGTACTGTGCGGAGATTCATGAGAAGCGGGAGTAACACAGATCCACACAGCGACGGCTCACCGCCGGGCACACCTACTGACCAGGATGCAACATGCGGGAACGATGCAAGGCGGATGCGAGACATGTCCTCTGTCCTGTCGTGCTGATGATGACGAGCATCGCGTGCATACGGCCTCCGAAGGTCCGGCAAAGTCGCCGTCATTGTGGACCTAACTGGTCCGAAGCCTCGGGGCGGCTCCGGTGACCTGCTTCGAGGCCACACGGGCGGCAGATTGAAGGTCCTCCCGCCCGCAATGCATACGACAGCCCAGCAACTCGAGCCATCTAGTCTTATTCACTTTACTCTAAGTCCCGTGACAGTAAACGCTCACATTCCAAATTTGATACAGGTGTTCAGACGACGTCACAATGTGCCATCGGGGACACTGCCTCAGCTGCTGAACAACGACCTCAGACGAGTGGCGGGCGAGCAACAGCCACGGTTTGGAGGCTTGAGAAGCATGGCTGGCTTCGCTACAGCGATATGAACGATGCACTTAAATTTGTAGTGCCTCGAAGACCTACCCGGATGCCTGGCTTTGGGACTCTCCGTCGCAAAGATAGGCGCAGCGACGATGGCAAAAGATGCAGAGGGACTCTCGACCAGTTCCTCATGACGCTCCAGGTTCAATTCAATCAATTACTAAAACAAGTGTAACGTACGAGTGCGGTCGTATAATACTTGGGACATTGGCCGGCACAGTTGCCGGCACACGACAATCATGTGCGGGCGGCCTGCTGGAACGGACCGGAGCGGCGATGGGAGCCACTGAGGCTTGAGCCAGCGACGAAGCCACAGCCGCTGAGACCCACGTGCCGGCGCCGAGCCGTCCCGCCCAGCAGATTCGCGCCGGCCGCATCCGCGGGAAAGGGCGGCGTCAACTCTAATCTCGGCTTGGAGCTGCCTCACGAGAACGAGTAGCCGTCTTCTCCTGCACGCCTCATCACACCGAGCTGCGAGCGTGGCCTTGGCCGACATTGACCGCCATTGCGTGACCGCCGTGGGTCTACCGCCATTCGCTCATGCGCTGTCCATGCGCTCTCTGGCCGGCTGAAAAAATTTCGGTCTCGCAACGGCCATTTGGCGAGGGCGCGCGGCACAGCTGCTTACCCCGCTCCAGCTGCCAGCAATTCTCACGATGACTCGCCAGCCAGCGACGCTGCCCACGATACCTGGTCGGCCCACTCTGGCTCCCGTCGTCTGGTTGGCAGTCGTCTGCCCTCGCTTGACACCTTGTCCGACCGCTTGACGCGCACAGGCCGAGAAAAGGCCTTGGCAGCGGCCGTTGTCTGGCTCCGACAGGGCCAAAGGAGCGCGAGTGGTCTGAAGACGCTCGCCCTGCCGGGCGGTTGGGGCCGCTTCCCACAGGGCTGCCTGGCCCATATCCCTACTCGTATCGATTCATTCTCACCGCGAGTGCCGGGCGTCCCGTCGACGTCGTGGGGCCTTCATCTCGCCCAAACAACTCGGCCGCCCGCCAAGCAGAGAGCAAATCTCCCACGCCTGTCGCGCACAATGCTCTCTGCTGGCGGTCCCCCGGCATGCAGTGCTGTGTTGTCCTGCAGCCAGCATCACTCGTCTTGTCACGGTTGGCGCCGTGCTGACCAGTTACAGAGTCCCTCATGCGGCCGCTTCTCCACTGGCCCCCCCTCCAAGGATCAAGGAAGGCAACCGGTCACCAGAGGATCCTTGTGCGGCAGACAAATCACTTGCACTCTCGAGGCCAGCGCATTCATGCGCCCGGTGTGAGGGCCCTGCTGGGACCCTCTATTGGCGTCATCAGACACGCTGTCTGTGGGGGTCCAAGCCGTGCAAACAAGAGAGTCGGGCGTCGACTGCAACGATAAAACCCGCAGACCCCCTCGTTGCCCAACATCGCCCTCCTTGGTCTTTCTTTTCCTGCCCAATGTTTATGCCCAACCTCATCTTGCGTACCTGTCCGCACTTGTTAATCAGACCCGGTTCTTCTCTGCAAACAAACAACTTCGCCACCTGCTTCTGCGAACCATCCCCAAAGGATTTGCAAGACGATCCAAGGACTGCTCTTGTCGCGCATCATCACCACAACAGATCGGCATTCTTGCCACTTGCACTTCTTGCCACAAGACAAACTAGCCAAGTTGGGTCTTGCCGGATCTTCTGGTTCTGTATCGTGCTCTAGCCCAGGATACAATGACGGTTGCCCTTCTTGTGTCACGTCCGGGCAATATGCCAGGATACACCAACACAGTCGACCTCGACGAGGTCCAGTCTCTATCTAGGTACTGTTTATTCATTTCCACTATCCAGGATTGCGTTTTGTTTTCATGTTGCGCGGACATTTTGTACCTATTTTCTTTGTCAATGTTGCACCTTTCATCGCCGTGAGGACTCCCGGAAAGTGCTCTATCCCCGGATTCACCAGGACCGGCTATTCCCAGATCCTTCAAATGCCGAGGACTCGAAAACAATAAACTGGACCAGGACTTGCCCCGGCCGGGCAAGGGAATCGTCAATATTGATCCCTTGCCGTCAGCCGACAGTGAGTATTGCCCATTGTCATCCACTCGGCGACGCGAGGAAACAAACCCAGAGGACATTCTCCCTTTATCAGGAACATAAACTGTGGAACCATGACAAGCCCCGGAGGTCGATCCAGGAACAGGAGCCATTTAAGGACATGACGAGGACCGTTTTGACCGGGGAAGTTTGTTCTCTGCCATGCCTTTCTTCTGAGAGGAGTGCACTGAGCTATCTTCAGAACTTTTTACAAGTTCTCGCAATCCAATTTTGATTGCATTCGCAGCCGCGAACATGGATACTACAACTCTACCTGCTTCAAAGCTTGTACCAGTGGATGCTCCAGCTCTGACAACAAGGGATATGCCTGGATATTTGCTCGCGCCCAGTGTTTTTAATGCCTCCGGTACAACGTCGACTCTTTCGCACCAGCGGGTTGCCTATGGATTGAACTGGATTTTTCTTTTATCAGCTCTCTGTCTTTGAAACTGGGCCATCCGGACGCGCTTCCTGCACAAAGCCGACTCCAAACCTCGCCAATTCCTGACTTAGCACCAACCAACCCGACCCCATGTCTGAGACTCTGGATAGTTCGCCAAATTCTTTTTTCGTTTTGTCGAATTCGTTTCAAGGAACTTGCTCTTCTGGACAAGCGTTGCCACGTGATCTTTCTGGACATCGACGCTATCTGTATCAAGCTGGGTTTGTAGAGCGCCATCCGTATGAACGAGACCCGACGTTTGCTAACCTGTCCTAGGATCAAAGTTGACCCACGCTATAATGTTTTTTACTCTTTGCTTCATGGGCGTTTTCAGTATTTTTTATCAGCGGAGAACAGCACACTGACCATACCCAGCGACTACAGCTACCCCCAGTCTACCATGGCTTCGAATGCTTCTAGCATGTTTTCTTTCTCTCAAACAGAACCATCGACGGACCTGCTCAGCGGGTCGTCGTGGGGCACACATGGTGAAGGACCACAGAACTTTCAAGACTTCCCGGACAATGGATCATCCCACTCTGGAGAAGCCGAGGAATACCTCTTCACTTCCGGCCAGACCACCCCCAGAGGATCAAGAATGGACCAACGCCATGCCGCGGAGGCAATGTGGACCACCTCCAGAAATGCCGCCTCTGCTTCGGCAGGGGCGCCAATCATGTCGAGGGCGAACTCGAGCAGATCTAGCGCGTCTGCCATGTCGCAATCATCACACATGTCCAGCATGGACAATGCAGGTGGTGCATCCGCCTTCGCGAGCGGGTCACAGCCAACTACTTCCATGGCTGGAATAGACTCGTGTCTGCTTCTGGATGCTGAGGCCGGTGCCGTTGCACCCCAAATGTACTGGTCGGACTATAACCTCGACATGAACCTGAACGTCGAGAGCAATGGCGTTTTCTCGCTGGGCGATGTTAGCCCCCTTCACGTGGTCCCTGCTCAGATGCACCTGGGCAATGAAGCTGCCCTGCCGGACAGCTCTTCTCCTGGCTCGTGGGACTGTTTCTCTAGCTCAATTTCCCGGACCTCTTCCCCTGCTACTATTGATGAGGCCTGGATCCCAGGTTGCCCGCCTAGCCCCCACTCATCATCCCCCGACATCAAATGCCAGTCACCGAGGTATGTTGACGTTGTCGATCCGAGCACATCGGAGGCATTCTCTTACATGTTCGAATCGATTAGCACCGAGAGAAGTGTGCCGATGCTTTCAGAAGAGTGCAACGGGAAGGTCATCGCGCAATTAGAAGACTCCATCAGCGTCGCCCAGACATTCCTCCCGCGTCGACACGGCAGTGACGGGGAGTCGGCGAGAGATCATGCGCTCTACAAGAATGCCGCGCCCAAGGAAGATGGTCTCTTCCATTGCCCTTGGGAGGGTTCAGCGAGCTGCAACCACAAGCCCGAGAAGCTCAAGTGCAATTACGAGTAAGTTTCGATCCGCCAATGATGTTAGATGCTCTTCGATATCTAACCAAGACAAGCAAATTCGTCGATTCCCACCTCAAGCCTTACCGCTGCAAGGCTGACACCTGCGAGGGAGCTCGATTCTCTTCGACTGCCTGCCTCCTTCGCCACGAGCGCGAGGCCCACGGACTGCATGGCCACGGTGACAAGCCTTTCCTCTGCATGTACGAGGGCTGCGAGCGTGCCGTACCTGGAAACGGATTTCCCCGGCAATGGAATCTCAGGGACCACATGAAGCGTGTACACAACGATCACTGCAGTGCCAGTGGTTCCCCACCATCAGGATCGACCGTGCCACCCGCCAAGGGCCGAAAGAGAAAGACCGACGTCCCGGAGCAGCAGACCGTCGTCAGCCGCAAGGCGTCGGTGAAGTCTCTGCCAGTGGCGGAGCCAGTGCAGGTCTCGGCCAAGCCTCTCCTGGAGCAGTGGCTTGACCACCGCAGAGCGGTAGAGGACATGATCCGTGGACTCAACAAGCCCGAGGACTCGAGGAATCTTCAGCAAATCACAGAGGTTCAGAAGCGCCTCTCCGTCATGGCCAAAATGACCACGGAACTCACAGCCATGCCGAAGGCAGAGAATATGCCGGCACCAAGCCGCAGGAGCTACGTTTCCGGTTGAAGAACGAAAGCGTGGGGTGTTCCCAAGCCTCCCTCCAGACGCGCAAGCACAACTTGATGTGCAAAAATCTTGCAGCAGCTTTGCTGCAATAACCCCCCAAGCATACCACTTGGCAGTGGCAGCGCATGGTCGTGGCAGAAGTCTTGCCCAAAGGCCAGCGACGAGCCAAGAACCGCGTCTCGCCGTAAAGGAGCCATTTTTGGAACTCACGGCGATGAACAATTACTGTTCGTGAAGGACAAGTGAGCAGGTTCCCCTTGATCCGCCGAACGGAGCCAAGGAACTCCCCGAGGATGTATAGCTGCCGCGAAGATCGGCTTGCTATCCCTGAAGCACGAACGTAAGCCTTAGCAGGGCGTTGCGTGCTGGCAATTTAAGGACACTAGGGTGGAAACACTGGAAGATTCGAGGCGGGAGAGGTGGACGTGATTGGTATGAGTTTAGAGAGCCAGCATGTACATGTCGACAACGAAGAGCGCGAGTATTTCGAATTTTTGATTCCATTGGATATGTTCACGCAATGCGACGTCTCGGGGCATTTGGAGCCAAGTCTGTTAGATACGGGCGTATGCTTGCGTCTGAGCCGGTAACTTCCGTGCGTAGACGCTTATGGAAAGAATAGACCGTAGGCTCTAGGGATATCGAGGAATCGAAGAATAGGCTGCTGGAGCAGACAACAGACGCAACACGTTGCTTTGGCCTGAGCTCGGGGACGTCTGCTCCGTATTCGGAGTCTGGCTTCCTTTTAGAGCAGCGCCGGTGTCATGACTTCTCGCATTTTCCATCCAATAAACAGAATGACCGCATTCGACAGTCATGACAATCAATAATAGCAGGATGTCTATCAACGATATGTGGACCCTCGTCATGCCCGTGATGGGACGGCGGTGGGTGCAGTGAGTTGAAGTAGGCATGTAGGTATGTACCTGAGGTCCACGGGCGGGTTTTTCTACCCCGCCGTGGCTCTGAGCTACTCGAACTTTGAAGCATCATCCCACCCGCAACAAAATCCCAACCGCGACTCCTAACCCGCCTGATCCGGACTCCTACAACCACTTAGTCGTTCGATTAGCTCGAGAAAATCGCCCAACATGGCTCGCAAGTTCTTTATCGGCGGCAACTTCAAGATGTGAGCTCGCCGCTACCCCTCATGCGCATAGCACGATGGGCTGGCTCTGCCCCGCGCCAGTGCTTCAAAACACCGCAGACACGCCGGTGCCCGGAGCTGCGTAGCATCGAAGGCTGACAATTGTGTCGCAGGAACGGGTCCATCGCGTCCATCAAGGAGATTGTCCACAACCTGAACAACGCCACCCTCGACGCCGAAGTTGGTGCGTTCTCCCTACTCAACTCCGTGCATGTCTCGCGAGCGTGCCGAAGCTAACCTCGCCCTGCGCTGTCCTGGAATAGAGGTCGTCGTTGCTCCTCCCTCCCTCTACCTCCTCCTTGTCCGCGAGCACCTCCGCTCCGGCATTGAGGTGGCCTCGCAGAACGTCTACGACAAGCCCAACGGCGCCTTCACCGGCGAGATCTCCGTGTCGCAGCTCAAGGACAGCAACATCACCTGGACCATCCTCGGTCACTCGGAGCGCCGCACTATCCTCAACGAGACCGACGCCGTTGTCGCCTCCAAGACCAAGTACGCGACCGAGAACGGCGTCGGCGTCATCTGGTGCTGCGGCGAGAGCCTCGAGGAGCGCGAGGCCGGCAAGACCATCGAGGTCGTCAGCCGGCAGCTCGAGGCCCTCAAGGCCCAGATCTCCGACTGGTCCAAGGTCGTCATCGCCTACGAGCCCATCTGGGCCATTGGCACCGGCAAGGTCGCCACCACGGAGCAGGCTCAGGAGGTGCACAAGGCCATCCGCGACTGGCTCAAGGGCGTGAGCGACAAGGTCGCTGACGAGACCCGCATCCTGTACGGCGGCAGCGTCAACGAGAAGAACTGCTGCGAGCTCAGCAAGCAGCCTGACATTGACGGTTTCCTCGTCGGAGGTGCCTCCCTCAAGCCCGCTTGTGAGTCCGCTCTCGTCAATCACATTGTCATTCACTCCGCTGACATACTCGTGCAGTCGTCGACATCATCAACTGCCGGAAGCAGTAAATCTCCCACCGTTGCACGGGATCCAGCCATGTCCTGGAGGGTACGAAAACACCAGCACGTGAGTGCTTTCGAGATTGGAAGCTGGGCGGAGATAGATCTTATTAAGAAAATGCCCTTCAATCCCGCTGATGTCCCCGTCGTGATAAAGATCAAAGTAAATTCGATGCGAGGTTGTGACTCGCTGCTCCGTGATCAAATCCGAAACCCAGATCCTGCAAGTTCTAGCCGCTCTATGCTGCGCAGGTGGCCCATCTTAAGACAAATATACGTACACGGCACATTCTTATGCCTGCCCTGACCCAATATCATACAGCCATGCCCTTGCCGTGGTACGGAGACCAGATACCACGCACGCTGGGCTTGGTGCTCGTCACAGCCTTGTTTGTTTTCTTGAGCTGTTCTCCGCTCGCGTCTCGAAGCAGCTCGACCTTCTGGAGGATCTCGTATGGTGACAGGTTTCGCACGCAGATGGGCTTCGTCCGGCCGTTGATGTAGTGTCCGATAATGACGGGGTGCTTGCCGGGTCGGGGGGAGACGGCGAACTCGACTTGGGGGTTGGCGGCGGCGAACTTGGGGAGGAGTGACTTAATGAAGCCGCTGTACAAGACCAGATTGTCAGCCATCACACTTCGTGAGCGATGAAATGCGACGCGTTACTTACTTCATGCCCCGGGAGCTGCCAGCCCAGTCGCAGTAGTGCAAGTCCAGCTTCTTGCATTGGAGGATGAAGGCGCCCAGGCCGTTCTGTGACTGTCAGCCTCGCAAACAATCGGAAGCAGGATGGTGTCCAACGTACCTGGCCGGTCGAGACGGCTCGCAATGCCTTTACTGTCATTTTGCCCTGGCCGTACCAATGGCTTTCTTCATGATCCGACGATCGATTGCGAGGTCTCTCCACGTCGGCGACGAGCCAGCCTCGAAAAATCGAGCTCGCGGGCCCGAAACAGGTTTAGCGCCAACCGGCCCAGCATCGGCAAAACCCAGCAGCAAGCCAGACCTCGAGCTCTCGATAATTTCGGGCCAGCGCGACTGCTCGTCTCTCGTGTTCCTTTCTGACCTCCTCGCAATTCCCCGCATCGCGCATCATCTGCCGGCTTCCGTCCGTTCGTCAGTCCATTCCGCCATTGTCACGACACGAGTCGGTGTGGGCGTCTGGTCGGCACGATGACGGACAAGCTCCCCCCGAACTTGCTGGCGCTCTTCGCGCCGCGACCTCCACTGCGATGGGTTAAGCCCATCGACCACCCTCCTGAGGCGCGCCGAACCAGGGCCATCAGCGGTACTGGCCAATATCTGGAGGCGCTGAAGGAGTATAAGGCGAATGATACCTCCACTCCGACGGAGAGTTGGCTTGAAGCACGCGACCGGAAGAAGGTCGAGAAGAAGCAGGCCATCGAGACGCTGGTGCAACAGGCGCCAGACAAATGTCGGTGCCTCCGCCTGCGTTGCCAGAGTTCGCGTACTGACTTTTTCCATCTAGTCAAACCCGCAGAAGATCCAAACATCCGTGGCCATGCGCTCTCGACAATGATCGTTGCCCGATTGAGCTACGAAGCTGACGAGCGAGACCTGGAGAGGCACTTTGGCCGTTTCGGACCGATCGAGCGCGTTTGTCACCCCTAACATGCATCGTTGGGGGATTGTCAGCAGCTAATCTCCTGAAATAGATTCGCATCGTAACCGACACACATGCGCACGAGAGGCCCAACAAGAAGAAGAAGGCTCACAGGGGCTATGCCTTTATTTGTTTTGAGCGAGAGAGCGACATGCAAGGTAAACTATTCTTCTCCCCTCGACGATGGGAAACATGAGCTCCCCTCGGTGCGCTTCGGAGATGTGGCCCTCAAGCTTGCCTATCTCCTGGAGCGCATCGCGAGACACAAAGGGCCCTCAAGCTTGCCCGTCTCTGGCCCCCTCTGTTACCTTGTACGTCTTTGATCGTGGTAAGCACTGCTGACACCGGCGCCTCTTTGCGCGATAATGAGCAGCCGCTGTGAGAGCCTGCGATGGAGATCGTATCAAAGGCAGGGCAATCAAGACAGACGTCGAACGCGGCCGAACAGTTGTTGGCTGGAAGCCGCGCAGACTCGGGGGTGGACTCGGTGGCCGGAATTACACCAGAGTCATCCCCTCGCGACCCGTCGGGCCTCGTGGCTTTGGAGATGGCTTCCGTGACGGCGGCTTCAGAGGCGGCTTCAGAGGAGGCTTTGACGGCGGTCGGCCTCGCGGCGGTGGACGTGGCGGGCGTGGCGGGGGCTTCAGAGGCGACTTCGGCGGCCCCCGAGGCGACAGAAGTGGCTTCGGCCCGCCTAGCGGCGCACCATCCGGCCCAGGTTTCGACAGGCGCAACGGCGACCGCGGCTTTTCCGGCCCCGGCTATGACTCGCGGGGCCCTGGCCGCTTCGACGACAGAGGTAGCGGCTTCCGAGACGGCGGCCGATTCGGCGACCGCGACGGTGGTCGTCGCACAGGCAGCAACATGGAGCCCGTTGCCCCCCGCCGAGAAGGTGGGTATCGCGACAGGGACCGCGACCGCGACCGTGATCGCGACCGTGACCGTGACCGCGAGAGGGACAGGGACAGAGACGGTCATCGCGGCGGCGACAGGGATAGAGCTCGGGATCGTCGAGACTACGACCGGCCACGAGACGACGACAGTCGGAAACGACCGTACGATGGAGCAGGATATGATGACTCCAGGAAAGCACCCCGATACTAAGTCACCCCCGCGGAGGATGGACGGACAGCAGCCCTCGCTCTGTTCGCGTGTCAATGAATCCACCTCTTGTTTGGTTGCTGCGTTGAGGGTAAGATGCGTTACAGCATTGCGGTAATTGGCCTTGCAAGCTTGATTTTACGCGTGTCACGATAGCCCTAGTTTCTTTTGTTCTGGATGCTCGTTCCTAGGTATGTACAGCATTGCCAAGCCGCTCCACGGATGGATCAGTGGCTCTCCGTCCCACGGATCGGGGGTAGGATCAAGCAGTCGTACGGAGCCACGAAAGGGGGTAAGCAGGGCGGTAACATTCACGCAGTCTGTAGTTCATCTATACTTTGCAGGGTAGGTAGAGATCAAAACGGTATGACCGGCGGATCGAGTGCGAAGCCACAAACATTGAGGTAAGGTCAGAGGTAAGGCGCCCTTGTCCTACTGACCGCGGTTAAGGCGGCCGAGAAATAACTTCCCAACGGACAACCCGGGTTCAACGGTGAGTGGGCTGGACGCAGTCCTGAGGACGAGCACGTCGCACGGCACGTGTTGCTTGAACAGGGAGCCAGACGCTTTTGAGTCTGTAAGTGAAATGGGTTTCGTCCCTGTGTCATCCGATGTGGTTCTCTAGAAAACATGAGGTATGCCCGCAAAATTATCCCACGACCTGTGAACGCCGAGATCCTTGAAATCCATGCCCGTCATCAGCTTTGCGAACAGAATCTCCCTCCAAGTAAATGCTCAAACGTTTCCTTTTTTTTTCCCTCTTCTCTAGTAAGCCTGCGCCATCACTCCTCGTTCACGCCCTCCATGGCGGCGGGATCGACTTCGGTAACCTCGCCGGTAGCTGAGCTCCAGTAGCTGGGAAGAAGAGTCAGTGGATGTGAAACGTCAAAACAGGATGCGTTGTCGACTTACGCCACGATCTTGACGCGGAACTCGCTCAGGCAGACGCCAAAGAGCTTCAGCAGCCTCGTCTGCCTCGAGTCCAGCACGTCGCCCTCCTTGCAGACGATGTAGCCCTCGCCCTCGCCGCTCTCCTCGCCCAGGACGACCTTGCCCTTGACCATGCGGGTGGGGACGCCTAATCTCCTGAGCTCGGGCTCGATGGAGTGCTCCAGGGCGACGTCGTGTTCGGCGGGGACCTCGCCGGCGGTGGCGTAGACGACGCCGGGCGGGATCTTGAACTGGCGGGTGGCGGTGACGCCGGCGCGGGCGAAGTCGACCTTGGCGAGGCCCTCAAAGTACTCGATGATGGCCTCGGCGGGCCTGTTGGTGAGCAGCAGGCCGACGGTGCCGGTGAGGTACTGGGTCAGGTCGTCGACGCCCGGGGCGATGGCCTCGGAGGGGCTCTGGCCGAGGGCCTTGGCCATGAGCTTGGTCTTGCCGAAGAAGAGGCGGCAGTCGGACAGCTCGTGGCGCACGTCCTTGAGGTAGCTGTTGCGCATGTTCTCGACGCTGAAGACGAAGCAGTGCTGGTACTCGGGGACGGCATCGCGGATGTTCTGGAAGAGCTTCTCCTTGTGCTCCTTGGTCTTCTTGGCCACCTGCGTGAGGTTGAAGACCTTGGCGCGCTTGGACTTGGGCATGGCTGCGACTGGTGTGTGTGTGTGTGCGTATCGCTAGTCGAGGAGAATGAAGGCGTGTGTCCTCGATTGGATGCTGCGGACGGGACGGTCGAGCAGCGGTCGGAGTTGTAGAAGCAAAATATGCGACTACTCGTGGTTGAGGCGGTCGGCGCAGTGATTAGATTGTGGAAAATTTCAGGCGATAACTTTTTTTTGGGAGCGACGGGAGACCCCGCAGAAGTCAATGGGTGCGGTGCAGGGGCCTAGCGAGCGGAAACGGGGCGAGATCTTCAGCAAGCTGCCTACGGAATAATCGCGTCCTGTTGGCATCGCCAATCTCGCCGATCTTGTGCGAAAAAAGTGCAAGTGAGTTTCGCACGTATAGTCGTAGTGGCCTCACTGAAGAATTGATGGCTTCGGCGCTGCAATTGAAAGGCCGGCGACCAAGGTCCGGAAGCGCTGGACAGCTTCCAATGGCCACAGCCAAACGGCGTCGACTGCCTCGGCCTGCAACTCGATCATTGAGGCACAAATATTAATAATTGAAAGAATCCAGTGAGCGACATTGTGCCTTCAATTGTCCGTCTGTCGTATATTTAACCCCTGCCCAAGCCGCATGCAGCTCTCTGTTGTAGAGTCGCAGCCCGTTGCACTGCCGCAGGCCCATTGCGCTAACAGCGGCCACTGCAGTGCACCGACAATGCTGCTTGATGGGTGTGCTTCGCACCTCACTTGGGTGGAAGACGCCGCCTCTCTCCTTGATCCATTGATTCCATATAAATCAAAGCCGCTCAGCGCCGTGACGGCCAGCGAAGAGCGCACGCCCTATCAGATGCTGAGCCGTCTTGCCGGTGGCGGCAATCGGTGCAGGGTACGACGGCCAGCCTCGCCGGAACCCCCCCATACATTGCAATATTCCGTTCCGAACATCGCAGCTTCAAGGCTCCCCCACAGGCCCGTTCGGCCTGGTGCGCACGGACCAACTGCCCTTCTGGCGATGACCACCCTTTGTGTTATTTTTTCCCGGCTCCCCTTCGGCTTCCACCACGCACAAAGGCCAACGGCATCCGGTCATTGCACTCCCAACAATCCTCCTCTCTCCTCCATCCGCCCCATCGGTCCTGGCAGAGGCTCTCCATCGCTCCAGCACCTCAATATCCTCATCAGCCTCCTCGCCTGCGATTCGCGCATCCCCCCTAGCCTCACGCGAGCCGCTGCCTCCCAACGAACGAACACCTTTGTCATCAGGTGCCGACTACCCCATCACGCTTCACCCCCCCCCGGAGCCCCCCATCGCGAGATATTGCGGCCCAATTCGTCACAGCGGCCTCTTTGATCAGCGCTTCCTACTTCGCCATATTTCCGTCGCATCTATTCCTCCTTTACGGCGCGATCTCGGACCCCTTGCATCCGTGCCCTCCTCCCGCTGCGCATCTCGAAACCTACCTACGTCCTTGACTTTCGCGGAGAGGGAAACCATGGCAACCAACGGTAGCTTCGCACACCAGGAGCAGTACAAGGGCTCCGCCGAGCAGTATCCCGCTGCGCCAGCCACGGTCGACGCCGCCAGCAATGCCGCGGGAAACAGCAACCTCTCCAAGGATGAGGTCGGCTGGTACTTCGTCGAGCAGTACTACACCACCCTGAGCAAGTCTCCCGAGAAGCTTCATGTATGTCACATCCTGCACTTCGCTAGTGCCCCTCACTCTCACCCGAGTCCAGCTGACAAAATGTTCGCCCCCAGCTTTTCTATGGCAAGCGCTCTCAGTTCGTTTATGGCCTCGAGGCCGAGGTTGCCAACGTCTCCGTCGGCCGCCAGGTATGCTATATCCGTTTGCCACGCATTCTGGGGCTTCGCGCTGACCTTTGGACCCCCAGGCAATCCAAGAGCGCATCAAGCAGCTGGATTTCCAGGACTGCAAAGTCCGAGTTTCCAACGTTGACTCCCAGGCATCCTTTGACAACATCGTGATCCAGGTCATTGGTGAGACGTCCAACAAGGCTGCCGAGCCCAAGAAGTTTGTGCAGACCTTCGTTCTTGCGCAGCAACCCTCCGGCTATTTCGTCCTCAACGACATCTTCAGATACATTGATGAGGAGGGTGACGACGAGGTCGTCGAGCCTGCCGCGGTCGCCCCCGTTACCGAGGAGCCAGCTGCTGCCGTCGCTGTCGCCGCCGCTCCCGTAGTCGATGACGAGCCCGTGAAGGAGACCGCCGTCGAGGAGGCCAGCAACCTGGACGCCGACGTTGTGGACCAGAAGCTTCAGGAGGTCAGCAAGGCCGAGGTCAATGTCAACGGAGGCGATGCTCATGCTGCCGCCGACGAGGCCAAGGCCTCTGAGAATGAGGTCGAGGCCGTGCCAGCCGTGGACCCCGATGCCACTGCCCTCGAGCTTGCCGAGGAGGACGCCAAGATTGTCGAGACTCCCCATGACCCCAGCCCCACCCCGGTAGCAAAGCCGGCGCCCCGCGCCGAGCCCGTTGCTGCTGCTCCCCCGGCGCCGGCCAAGCCCATGACCTGGGCTAGCCGCGCCGCGGCCGCTGCTGGCCCCAGGCCCGTCGTTCCTCTGCCGAAGACTGCCACTCCTCCGGCTCAGAGCCAGAGCCGAGCGCCCGCGCCCGCTGCCGCTGCCGCTGCCGCCCCTGCCGCGGCTGCTACCCCGGCGGCCGCCCCGGCTACTGCTGCCGCCCCTGCTACGGCCCAGCAGACGGCAACCGAAGCCCCTGCCAAGGAGCAGTCTGGATGGCAGACTGCGGGCGCTGACTCGAAGCGCCAGAACCGACCTCAGTCCATCTCGGGCAACATTGGCGAGAAGGAGGGCACCATGGGTTACGTCAAGTATGTCACGGAGAAGGTCCAGGACGCAGACCTCCGGGCCGCTCTTGCCGCTCACGGCGAGCTGACCTACTTCGACATCAACCGCCAGAAGGTATGTAATTTGTTCCCCGTGGTGCTGAGCGCCGTCCGCTGACCCTGGCCTCACAGAATTGCGCCTTTGTCGAGTACAAGACTGTCGAGGGCTACCAGGCTGCTGTCGCGGCTAACCCTCACATCGTCAACGGCGAGAACATCGTCGTCGAGCCCCGTCGTCCCAAGTCTACGGCCTACGGTGGTAGCAACTACGGATCCGCTCGGGGTAATGCCTCGGGCCGCGGACGAGGTGGCTTCGACGGTAACCGCACCGGCGGACAGGGCAACCCGCGGAGCAGCTTTTCCGGCCAGAACCGGGGTCGCGGCGGCATGACCCGCGGCCGTGGAGGCGCTTCGCAGGCCAACGCCGCCTAGATGAAGCATCCTAGGCGTACCGCACTCGCGAATTTTGACATAACATGGCCGGGAGTTGACAGCCAACTGTCGGTCGCTTGACAGCCACGTCGACAACCATTGGAGACGTGACTTGGCGCGGGGGCACGAACGGGACGAGGAGAACGAAGGCAAGAAAAAAACACGAGATGAGCGACAGGTCATTGGGAGTTTTGAGTTGGGGCTGGTGCCACGGAGCCGTTGCCGGCGCCGAGGTCGGGATTTCATCGGGTTTTGATTCTCGCTGTTGTTTTCTCACTGCATTGCGCTGCTTCATTTGCATCTGGTAACAAGGCAAGCGGGCTGGCTCTTGGGGAGAGGGCCTCCGAGGAACGGGCTATTCAAAAGCTACGGCTGAGATTCCCTAATGAGGAGGGGGCGATCTGGGATAGAGGGGAAGGGGGAAGTGTATATTTTCAACGGGTACGAGGGACGATGACGAAAAGCAAGAATCACGTCAACGCGACGACGGAGCTTCGTTGACGCAGACGCGCCACGGGGGTGAAGCACAACCAGCCGACAGCCTAGTGTGCCTGTATATTATGGCTGTGAGGGCACTGGTTGAGCAGCCTCGTGGATGACGAGGCAAGGGTCAGGCAAAACTCGGTATACGGTAGTAATTTATGTACAGTATTCTGTACCCAAGGGCTTCTGCGCGATGGCCAGGCAGGACTGCCGTGGAAGCAGCCTGTACTGGGCAACGTGCAGACGTGGTCGCTTTACACAACTGGAAGTGTCTACGGACTACGGAGCACGGAGCTGGCTTGTGCGACGTGCCCGGAGCCCTGCCAACACGGGCAGACGGCCGCAGGCGGCATGGATGTTCCGGAGCCTCGGTCGGAAAACGAACAGGGTATCGGCCCCAGAGGGATACTCCTAGAGGATAGCGGCCGCCTGCAAGCAAGCAAGGACCTTTTGTTTCTAAGGCTGAATTCTCCGATGACATAGGCTTGACAGTGACAGGGTGGGCTGGTTGGCTGGGGACGCTGGCAAAGGATCAAACGAGAGGGCAGTGCAGCGCAGCGCTGACAGGTTATGGCATGACCAACACGGGGACCATTTGTCGATTGAACCTGGCTGGCAAGGAACCAGGCCACGTACCGTACCTGTACTGTAGGCAATATTTGTAAGTTGGTTTGGCCTCCATGCTAGCACCCAACAGCCCACTGCGGCGCCGAGGAGGAGGAGGCAATGGTCAGATGGATCTGGCCGAGGCCAGCGCCGTCGCATTTTCCTTCTGGAAGCAGTGGAGCACCTCCAACTGCGCTCGTAATAGCGCTTCAGCTCCCCGTCGGGGACCCCACTGGCTGTGGGCAGGCAACTTGTTGCCGCCAGCTGGTTCCCCCGTCGCCAGCCGCGACTTCACTGGGCCCGGCGTGAGGGGGTGCGAGGCCTGGACAGTGTGGGGGGACCGACGAGCTGGATCGTGAAGCACTTCTGGCCCTGTTCCTACGCGTACGGCGCAAGAAAGCCCACATGCCGAGGATCCGTGACTGGGCAAAAACACACAGGGCCTGCGAGAGGCAAGATGGTCTGGCCGGGTACGGCAAGCTGGTCTTGCGTGCGCGGGCAATGGAGACGCCGGCGAGTGAGAAGAAATAGGAAGCAGAACGCATGCCAAGAAACGCCGTCCGCAAGTGGGATGGAGGTGGGGAGGGGAGAGAGGAGCGCTCGGAAACTTACCAGAGGGGAATCATCGGCGCAAGGCAAGCCTCACATTGAGCGTCGAGCCTACGAGGCCGAGTAGGGCAACAGGGCCGAGGGTATACGAGAACAATGCGCAAGGGGAAGGGGTGGGATAATCGCACCCGATACGGCGTGGAGAGCAGAGGTGAGCGCGCATTGATGGTACACCGAGGGCTGTTTATGCTTGTTTGCCCGCCCTCGCTGGCCCGGGTGCGCGCGGTGGCGCTGGGGGATGTGCGTGATGGGCACGGCGCCGTGATGTCGTGCGCGGGATCTTGCTCGGCCAAGCAGACGCCAAGTCGGCAGAATCGAGGCGGCCGCACGGAGCGGCGGGACCCGTGGCTTGGAGGAAGCTGTCCGGGGATGAGGCGAGCTGACGGGCGAGCTGACGGGGCGAGCTGGCTGACCGACGGCGACGGGACAATAGCACGACTCGAGTCTCCAGATGATGACGGGGGACTCGCGAGGATTATACAAGGCCATGATCGGTTGGCGGGCCTGCGTGGCGGCGGCGGGGACTCTTACACGACGCGCGGCGGCGAGTGAGTCTTTGGCCGGCGACGAGGAGCAATTACGAGTAAGCCGTGGAGAGCGAGTGGACCAAGCACCGCTGGTTTGGAGTGGATTGAGCGACAGTGCAGGGCGTGAGCCAAGGCACGTCCGGGCCGTTATCAGATGATGAGACGTAGCGCATTTTCCGCCGTGTACGAGTAAGGTACTGTACTGTATATCAATCACTTGACGGCTATTGCGGAATCAGTCCACCGGGGGGGACCTTGTTGTTGTTGTAGTTGCAATGGCCGCACCATTGCCGGGGCCGATCTATTTTCTGTCCCTCGCAGGCAGCCGTGTTAATCGGCGTCTTACCAAGCGCCGCGATCCCGTCATGCGGCCTGCATCGATCGGGGAACCCGTACACGAGGCCTGCGTCACGCACAGGCCACCGCCTTTTGCCCTGCAGCAGGTAACTGGCTCGTCTCTTTTCTGTCTGGGTAGCTGTTCGTGCTGTTGCAGAGGAGACGGGGGGTGGGAAAGAAGAGGAAAGGGGAGGGGGGGAATGGACACCCCCCGTCGGCAGATGAAACAGGAAAAACGCAGAGTACGAGTCCACGACGGGTCTGGCATATATTACCTGGCACCGGCGGCGGCTTCGGGACTGCCTATTCGACGCCTTGTGACTGTCCCGAGCAATCGGAGTAATACCAGGCCAAAAGATTTCACAGTGCGAAGGCCCCTGACTCGTATCGTATCTCGGTGCGCATACGGCGTACGAACGGGAAGCGGACCCGAGCGGGCGGTGGTGATGTTGATTCGGCCGGTCGGGAGGACGGGGCGGCGCAGCCGCCGCTTCGGGTTTACCAGACGAACAATACATACGCGGGAGGCAGGGGGAAGAGAGGTGGAAAGGTCTCAAGCCACCAGCCCTCTCTCCAAGGGGGGGCCGGAGGGCGGGAGGCGTGCACAAACCCCTCCCGCCCAATGGCTTCCGCACCCGACGCCGGGTGGGGAACTCCGCTGCTGCTGCTGCTGCTGGCCCTGCTGCTGCGCATAATAAGCATCACACGGCCAACAAAGTTGTCCAAGAGATCGAGGGGTGCTAAAAAGAGCGGTGATGCAATCCCGTGGAGGAGAGTCCCGCGCTCCACGGACCGAAGGGGGGGCTGCAAGACGTGCTGGCACATATCTGCTGCATCTGGCCATGCGAAGCAACCTCATCAGCTTGTTTCGTCGCGCTCGACTCTCGGCCCAACGAAGCGCATTGGATAGACGCGGCTCTAATACGCCGTAACGTACGCTGCGAGACGCAAGGCTCCGTGCAGCGGGAGCCTGTGCAGCAGCTTGCCCGGAACCAGTAACAACCTGGAAGCCTTGCGGAGTGCAGCCAGGGGTCCGGGGCCAGAGGAGAGGGTAGGGCGTCGTGGGCGTGTGGGGGAGTCCAGACGAGAGGAGGGGGGCGCAAAAAGGGCTGCTGGGCGTCGAGGCACAGTGGAGGCAGGAGGCTGCTGTAGCGCAGCGAAGGTACCTTTCCCGTGACACACTTCAAAGGTGCCAGCAAAAGTTCCCGCCAGAGACACAGGCTCAGACGGATCTGGCCCTGGCGGAGGCTCGCCACTGGCTGTCGCCCGCCTGTACGTCTCCTCCCCCCCCCAGACGGGGCCACGTTTTTGCGCTTCCTCGGGGGCTTTTTGGGTTCTTTTGGCGGCCTTGGTACGGAGCCTCGCCGCCGCAACGGTGCCGATGGGCTTTATGCGCGCAGGGCTGTCATTAATTACCGTGCTGGATGGAGACAATGGAACAATTGCAGCGGGCTTACGGTACCCGGACGGTTTGCGTTGCTCCTTTGGCGAGGAAGGGGCGTTTGCAAAGGGCTCTCGCAAAAAGTTCCCGCGAGGCAAAGCACCTTTGGCAGGCCCGTCCTTGGCGAGCAGCGGCACGTGCAGCCCGTTCAGGTCCTCGCCGCACGATGATTCTCCCCTCCCCTGGACAGACGACGTCGACGAGGGCTGGATTCCCGCCGCACGACAGGATCCCAGCTGGAGCGCAGCAGCCGGTCCGTCGGCCGCCGTCCGGATCGTGGACGACAAGGACAGCAGCTCCGTGGCATCCGCCCGACGGACGACTGCCCTCATCTCATGCCTCAATCGTCGTCCCACACAAGCCACGCCCCCCTCCCCGGTCACCCACGCGTGCCACCTACCACCCCCGGCCTAGCGCATCGTCGGAGTCGGCCATCGCGGCGCTGGTGCAGGTCGTCTGGCACCGTTTTTCCTCCGGCCGGGCAGCCCGTCGCGGGCCTATCAGGAGGGAACTTTGGGCATGGCCATGGGCAGCGCTCGAGTCGGGGGTGGAGCCGCACCGACGGTCGGGGCACCCAGACGCCCCCCGGTCACGGCATTGCACCGTTTTGCGCTGCGTGTGAGCGTGTGGTGCGTGCGTGCGAGTACGAGTGTGTGTGTGGGAGAGCGACGCAGCAGAGAATTCGATGCATCCCATCGCCTACGCCCTCCCAAAGGGGCCCGTCTGTCTGTCGGGGTTCCAGAACCGTTACGCTGCCCTTCGATGGGCGCCGCCGAGCCGCCGAGCCAACCGTTTCCTTCCCCCGGGGCCTTTGGCTGCCTGCAGCGCTCGCCCTTGCTGACGAACTCCGCCACCTCCAAAGTCAACGACGTCGTCTCTGGCCTGCCTGCACGAGTACCCGCTCTCCGTCACCACAAACGACTGTGATCGACAGCGTCCCCCATCAGCGCGTCCGGATATAGCGGACCTCTCAGGCTCAAGTCACAGAGCCCAGGCAATCGTGCCCGTCGATCAGGGCACCCGCCGCACCAACACGCGCGCGCCCTCTCTGCGGTTCGCTCGCCAATGCGCCCTGGAGCGACGGCCAGCTCTCCGATCTCAAGTTTCCGACGCACGCCCTTTTGCACGTCAAAGAGCCTTGAGCCTCGCGGATTCTGCGGCGTGAGCTCCACCGCCGGCGTCATCACCTGGCATTCTCGGGCGCTGCGAGAAACCCGTCCGTAGCACGACCGACCCATCAGTCAGTCCATCGCGTCCAGCCTGGTCGGCCATCTGCTTGCGCTCGTACGCCGCCCACGGCCTGCTGCTCACATTCACACTCTGTCATCGCCCTGTGCACGCCCCTACCCCCCTCCCCCCCGGCAACTTTCTCTGGGGCGGGATTTCTGTCCATCTGCCGTTGCGGCGCCGCTCCTCCCGCTTTCACTCATCCAGCAACTGGCTCTCACTGCCCGCAACTTGCGGCGAGCCTTTCAAATCTTACATACCTGCCGTCACTCTCTCCCCACCTGGTCCCAGCGACTGCGACTTTACTCGCCTTTCACTTCCGGCCGGCGCGACTCTTTTATTCTGCGAGCCTCTGGTGTCTCTGCCCCCCCCGACGCGGTGCCCACCCTTGACTCAAAACTCTGTGGGTTCCATCGAGACTAGCAAAAGAGCCTCCGCACTGCAACCACGTCCCCCCTCGGGTCATTCAAACACCCCCAGGTCCCTCGGAATCCCGGGTCCTTGTCCTCTCTCCTTCGCTTTCCCCCAGAGTCGTCCCTCTCACATCGACCCATCATGCTGTGAAGCGGGTCGTTATGAGTAAAGACTTTGCCCTGGCTCCATCTACGGGGACTGTCGTTGGAAGAGGGTTTGTCTCGAGTTGCACGCCCCGGCGCTAGCTGTCAGACTCCCGTGGTCTGCCGCTCCCGTCCTTTTTGGCTGCTCCTCCGTCTCGACCGAGCCGGTACATATAATACACCGGCCGTCCCCATGGAACCCCACGGCGCCTCCGGAGAAGATGGACAATCATCACCCGCAGCCGCGCCGCCCCTCCGGCGGCGTTACTCGATGGAGGAGGACATGTACTACAAGCGCATCATGACCGTCCCGCAACGCCGCCCGTCACAACCGCCACCCTACCAGCCGAGCTCGAGGGAGCCCGAAGCTGACCGCCAGAGCCAGGGAGAGGGACGGAAGGCACGGAAGGGCAAGGAGGCCGCCGCCGAGCCTTGGCAAGAGGAGGTCTTTGGCGAGGACGACGAGAGGGAGTATGCCGAGTCCTTACCGGGTTACCAGAGCACTGTCAGCATCGAGGGTGTTTTTTCCAAGAAGCATGAGATCGAGTACACCACAAAGAGGGCCGAGGACCGCCACTGGCACACCGTCTTCGTCACCCTCAACGGCACGGCTCTCAACGTGTACACGGTGAAGAAGGATTGGGGATGGGGCAAGTCCCGAGACGGCCCCACGATATGCCCCGACAACCCACCGTGGGTCAGGAAGTCGAAACTGGAGAAGAGCTACAGCCTCTTGCACGCAGACGCTGGCATAGCTGCGGATTACAACAAGTGAGTAGCCGATATTTTCCTGCTTGGCGGCCATTCCCTTGTACCTCGTCGACGTTGGGACAACTCCGAGGTCCGCTCTAGGGGTTACTTGAGGTCAAGGCCAGGCAGCTCGTCGACGCGCGAATGCTAACATGCTTCTCAGGCGTCGCTACGTCATCAGAGTACGGGCCGAGACGGATCAATTCCTCTTGTCCTGCATCGAACTCAGCACCTTTGTCAAATGGCTCGAGTGTCTCTTTGCGGCCATCGACGTTGCCGCCCCCATCGATGACCGGGACTTCCCTCGCGACATGTCCATCCCTCGCGTCCAGCGGATCCGTTGGTACCAGGGACAGTCACCCGCCCTTCCTGGTTACGCATCTGCCGCTGCCCCGGAGTCGGAAGGCCAGCGAGCGGCTGGATCTTCGCCAATTGATTCTCCTTCGGAAATGTCGGCACAAACCGCACAGGAAAGATCCGAACCTGAAGTAACGTCGGCGGAACAGGCAGCCTCACAGCCAGAGTCTCAAAGTTCACCAACGACGGCGGGGCCCGAGACGCAGACGTCTTCAGGCGATGCGCCGGTACCGCCGCGGATCGAACCGCCTCGTCGCATGAGCACGACGACGTACCCCAACTCTTCCGTCGACCCGTACACGGGCAAGTGGATACCCGAGCACAAGTGGTCGAGCGCCCACGACCTGCTTTACGCGAAGCTGTGTTACAGCAACCTGCTCTTCAGGAGCCCTCGCAAGTCCAACTACATCATCAGCAAGGGCAAGCAGTGGTTCGTGGACTGGGGGACGGGCAGGATGGTCCGGGTGCTGCCACCGAATTACGGCGAAATCGACTACTTCGGACCGTGGCAGGTTATCCATACGGAAAACTCGAGAATCTAGACGAGTTTTGCGTCAGAAGGGCCAAGGCAGACAACGCGGACCGTCATATGGGCGCTTCAGGGTACGACGCCCTCGCGAGGCCTGCGACGAAAGAGTTGCTACACCTTTCATCAAGATGCGTCACCAGCGGCAATCTGGATCTACGACCGGATATACCCCTCGCAAGCGCAATGGGAAAATGAAGATTTTCAAGGGTAGCTGGATGCCATCCATATCCACGCTCTCGATATTTGGAATTTCGAATCACGTTACCGCGGACGGACAGGGTCAACCCTGCCGCCGTTTCATGCTGCATGCATATTCATTCATGTGGCCAGACCCCTCGGATCCTTGCATCCGGCTGTGTAGGAGAACGGCACAACGCCAACCTCTCAGCCGGGAAATAGGGCCTCACGAAAGAGGCGGTGGAGCAAAAATCAGACACGCATTTTCTCGGGTGCATTTGGTGCGGCGCGTTTGGGAGAGCATTGATATCGTTTACACTGGCACGATGGGAGCGACATTCATGGACGGAGTTTTTGTGCGTGCGCGAGAGTGCGCTTGTTGTGTTTTTATTATACATTTCCTTGAGCCAACTTGGTCGTCTCTGGAACGATTATGTCTGTGACGACGAGCTGACGGGAGGAGTGCTTGTATGTAGGTGCTGGCCGGCAGGGCGTGTCGGTTGTAAATAGGTCGATCATTGCACATTGTAGCATTGCAAAGTGTTTGTCAAGTTGACTTTTCTCTCTTCTGGGTGACTTGAGGCATTATCTCTGCCAACCGAACCGAATATTAGAGGGGGTATCCATTGCGCGCCTTGAGCATCCGAGCTCGACTCCGTGTATCCCTTTTTTCTTTCGCGTGCCCATCTTCGCAGAAACGTGGGAAGAAAAAAACATGCGCCATCACCAGCGCGTACAACAGCAAAACCCGAGCCAAAGCGACCAAACCACAAAGCGACCAAACTACACAGCCCACCACTGCTCCTCCTCCTACAACCCGCGGACGTGCTCCTCGCCCACACGCACGGCTCAGACGCCCGCGGTGCGGGCCTCGTCGGCGAGCTCGGCGGCCACGCGGCCGAGGGCGGCGTTGGCGCCGCGGACGTCGTCGACGGCCGTCTCGAGGCGGTCGAGCAGGGCGGCGATGTCGCGGCGCTGGGCGCGCAGCGTCTCGGCCAGCAGCGCGTTCTGCGCCTGCGTCGTCTGCAGCCGCGCGTTGAGGAGGGAGCGGTGCGGCGCGAGGGCCGGCGCCAGGTGCGCGGCGAGGAGGTCCTGCGGCGGCAGGAGGTGCGGCCTTTGCGAGGGGGGCTGTTAGCAAGCTTTTTTTTCTTTTTTGTTTCTGCGTCGTCGTCGTCTGTCCGTCTAACCGGGTCGCGTCTTCCGGGGGGGAGGGGGCTTGAGGAGAGAACACGTACGGAGTCGGCTCGGGGGCGCCGTCGCCGGCCGAGGCGCGCCGGTCGGCCGCGTCGGCGACGAGGCCCTCGAGCTCGTTGAGCTTGGGGACGACCTGCCTGGCGACGAGGATATTCTCAAACTCCTTCTGCAGCACCGCAAGCGAGGGGGACCGAGTCAGCAAAAAGGAACAACCACACACACACACACACACAGCGCACCCGCACGTCCCGGGACAAGACCGGGGGGGAAGGGAAGAAACGGGGGAAAACCGACCTCGCACTTCTCGCCCAGCTTCTCCACCATCTGCGCCTGCACCTGGCGCAGCACGCCCTCGGCGCGCGCCGCCACCGTCGGGTAGCAGCCGGCGAAGTTGTCCCAGGCCGCCACCTTGCCGAGGGCGTGGTGCAGCGCCTCGCCGTACAGCTGCTGCAGGCGCGCCGCGCGCGGGCCGGGCGCGACGGGCGTGTGCCGCGCGGGCAGCGGCGGCGAGGCCGGAGGGGGCTGCTGGTCGTCGTCGTCGTCGTCTTCCCGCTGTGTTTGTTGTTCTTGTTGTTGCTCGGAGGAGGAGGCTGCTGCTGTTGCAGTAGTGGTGGTGTTGTCGGCTTCGGTCTGCTCCGCGGCGCCGGGCCTGGCCGCCTCGTCGCTGGGCGCTTCGGTCGCCATTGCGGCACGGCCACGATGCACTCGTAGGCTTCCGCTGCGACGGACCGCGGGACGCGAATTCGTACGTCGTAGGGCGGTCGTGGATGCCGTCTGACGCAGGGTATTTACTGACTACTCGACGCGGGGCTGCTGGGAGACGCGACCGGGGGAAAATAGAGGGGTGGGGGGAGCAACGCATCTACACGTGACGGCGCCGATGATGGACGCCTCCGTGCAACGGCAAAGGACGCCGAGCCATGAGATCAAGATGTAGGGCTGCAAGTATCTGAACCGACAGGCATTTAACCAGTGCGGCGCGTGAGAACAAGGAAAACAAAGTAGATATTTCGTCGACGGACCTGTCTGTCGTCTTGTGTCTGCCATCCCATGCCATGCTCCTCGCACCGACCGGCGCATCCCATCTCTCTCCCCCTCCGGTCGCCATGCCGTATCCAAAAATCTATAAGGGTATCTTTCCCAAAGCTTCCCCCGTCTCGCAGAAGTGTCCATCCATCCCAGCCATCTATGTACATCCCTCCCACCCGCCGACCCCAGCTCAGTCTCAGTTGGCCGTCAGGATGGCCGCCGCGTCCGCCGCCGCCAGGTTGTCCGACTTGCCGCCGTCCCTGCGCAGCCTCTCCTTCTCCCTCCTGCGCTTCTCGGCCTCCTTCTTCTTCTGCTGCTTGATCCACGTGGCGTAGCGCAGCACGCCCAGCGTCACGATGGCCATGAAGATGATGCCCAGCACGGACCGGCGGATCAGGATCCACCGCACGCCCTCAATCTCCGACTTGCAGTCGCTGCTGAGCAGGATGCTCATCTTGTACGTGATGCTTTGGATCTGGCTTCCTCGTTAGCCTCGGAGAGGAGGAGGATTACGTGGGTGAAGAAGGAAAAAAAAAAGGGG
>JALHBU010000174.1:0-27909 GCA_024340005.1 Tolypocladium tropicale | reverse complement strand
GGGGGGGGGGACTTACAGCGATGGATGCCGTGGTTCAGCAGCGGCCGCGGCGGGAGGTAGACGGTCCCGCGGCGGTTGGCGCCGTAGTAGAAGCCGCCCTTGAGCTTGGTGCCACCCTGGCCCTCGGGCTCGAGGTCGCTGTTGGCGAGGCTCGTCTTCTCGGGCGGTATGCCGACGTACAGCCTGCGAAAGGCTCGCGTTAGCTTTCTTGCCCGTGCGTACCATGCCCACAATTCCGTCGATGATGGAGCGTCCGGCAGGAGAAGTCGAACGTGGAGGGGGAGGATGCGTGCGCACTCACCCATGGCAGATGGGCGTCGGCAGCGGCGCATCGGGATCCTCGGCCACGACGAGCCACTCCCTGCAGCCGTCGACGGCGTCCCACGCCAGCGCCGGCACGCGGCCCTCGCCGCCGTGCATGTACTGCGCGCCGAGCGTCGCGCCCTCGTCGCCGCAGTCGGGCGACGCGACGCCGAGCGTGGCCTCGCGGCAGCCCAAGAAGGCGCCGCCCGTGATG
Source organism: Tolypocladium tropicale (assembly GCA_024340005.1). Taxonomy (NCBI): domain Eukaryota; kingdom Fungi; phylum Ascomycota; class Sordariomycetes; order Hypocreales; family Ophiocordycipitaceae; genus Tolypocladium; species Tolypocladium tropicale. Next base: position 27,392 of record JALHBU010000174.1, on the reverse strand, counting down.
AAGGCCTTGTCGTCGTGCGCGCGCGAGCGCTGCAGCAGCCAGCTGGCCAGCGCCTCGATGTAGGCCGTCATTGCGCTTTTTGTCTTTCTTCTGCGCGCGCTGAGGGGCTGGGGGACGTGTGTAGGGCCGCGCGCGCTCTTATGTTGACGGGTGAAGGGTCCGGGTGAGACACTCTGGCGTCGGGGCGTGGCGTGAGGCTGCTGTAAGCCGGCCCCCGAAGCGGAGCCGGAGCGGCCGTTTGCGCAGGCGGTGGCAGTCGGCGTCGGACGGTTCGGTGCCGAATCGGCGCCGGCCCGGGTCCCGCATCGGGGGACGGGTCATTTGCTCACATACAAGTAATATTCGTTGTCCATACATTTCATTCGTATTCCTACGCGGTTCAAATCTCATCAACACATCCGGGAATCTTGCAGTTTTAAACCAATTGGATGCAGTTTCATCTATCCATGCTCTCGACGGCTTGCGCCTATATCCTGAAGCCCGCCGCCGAGTCGGTATCTAGGTAGTCCAGTCCCTCAATAATGAAACGAAACCTCAACGCCAACAGTACCAATGCAAGCACGCAATCTCACGACTGTGACCATTGCATCGCAGGTGTCCAGCCGTGCAGTCATACCAAACACAACGCCATCGCAATGCCCGAGTGAAGCAAATCCCCTACCCCGAACACGACTCTCCGCCCAGCGCAGCCAAGTTTAGGCGAGGAAGCTCATGACCCCGAGAACGCTGGCCAGCACCAGCGATGGCCCCAAAGCCCTCCCTCCGCTGTTCTTGTCCTGCCCCGACTCCTTGCCATTGCCATCTGACGCACCGCCCGGAAGCCCCGACACCGCCGCCACAGGTGACTTGGCCGTGGTCGCCGACGGCACCGAGCCGCTGCCGCTGCCGATCTCGTGCACATCCGACGCCGAGGCGTTAAATCGCGTCTGTGCCAGCGAAATTTCATTGTTGGCCATGTCGTAAACAACATACGCACTGCGTAAGAATGTGTCACCCAGGACGCTCGTCGACGTGCCGGCGGGTGAGATGCCAAACAGACATGCTGGTACGCCGTTGTCAAACGTCATCTCCTTGCCCGTCAGGTCCTTAAGGTCGAGAATCATCTCGCGCACGGGCACGGCGATGGCCGCTGGCGAGCTGAATTGAAACGTTATATTGGCATCGGAATTGCGCAGTGAGCACGGAACAAATGCCACGCCGTCTTGAGCCTGATACGTCGCGTTGACAGTCTGGTATATACTCTTGGTCAGGTCGTTGGGCAGGTACGTCAGTGAGGAGCCCGAGTCGAGCAGTACGGCCAAGGCCATGCCCTGCTTGCTGACCGTCTTGGAGCCCACATTGAGTCCCGTCATGGTGATGAAGAACTCGAGGAACCTGCCATCTACCTGCTGGATAGGCACGCTGACAAGATCGCCCGAGTACCGAGAAGCGTCGACGCCACCGAAGAGGATGCTGCCTGTGCTGGCGTCGAGGTCATTGAGCCACAGGCTGTAAGCGCTACTAGCGATGGCGCCGTCGGCGGCCATCTTGGCAGGCAGGTTCTGGTACTCTTTGAGCCCAGATCGCGCGACCTGCACCTCGTTGGCGGGATAACCGATACCGAGGACATTCTGGGGCGTGGTACTGGTGTAGCCGATGCCGAACTGGAAGGTCGAAAAGTTTTGGCCGTTGACGCGCACGGTATCGGTGACGTAGTCACCGGCGGCGCTGGAGCCGTCAACGTATGAGATGTTGAAGTAGCTGCCGATATAATCGTACGTGGAGCTCTGGTTGGCCGTGTAGGTGCCCGACTCGGTGCATGGCTTGGAGCGCAGTGAGCACATGGCGGAATGCGGTGTGTTGACCCAGAGATCGCTGCTCCCCGTGTCGAGATGCATCCGCAGGTCCTGCGGAGGGGTGCCCAGGGAGATGTTGAGGAAGTAGAGTGTTTGCTGTATTCATCAGCAACCTGCCCTTGTAAGCCGTGAAGGGGAACCAAAGAGGACGTACCAAGTTATCTAGGGTCCCGTTCACGGTGCCCCTGCGCCGCAGCCTGTCGTTGGCGACCGGGTCGGATATGTGGTTGCGCTGCAGGTCCAGGTGTAGCACGCGAGCGTGGCCATCGCGAGGTTGGTGCAGCGACAGGGCCTGCGCGGCCGCGCAGAAAGAGAGTAGGAACAGCTTTGGCTTCATGTTGTTATAGCAGCGTACGTGTCAGATTCCATGGACTTGGTCAGTCGAAATGCCAGTGCAGGGGTGCCAGTAAATAAGAGAAGTGCCGGACGTCGAGGCTTTGTCGTCGGTGTGCCGCGCCGGTGACGCAAACCAACCGGCTCAAGTTGCCGCGAGACGGAACTCTCAGCTGCCGTTGCCGAGAGTCACGATTCGGCAGTGCGATGGAATCTGGTCAAAATGGGCGGAGCGGCGGGCGGTGCGCTATTAGTGGTGTTTGGAGAGAGGCGTGCCCCGGCAATGCGGCGCCGAGCGAGGCCTGTTGGTCGTTGGGCTGCACAGCCAACACGACGTCGTCGTTGACGCCACGGAACGGGCCAAGGATGGACGACGCCAAGAGGGGCCGGCCGGTCGGCAATCTCGGGAGCTGACGCAGGTTGGCGGCGGCGAGAGTCAAATGAGGAGCGGGAGGACGGATGACGGTGAGGGACCACGAGGCGAGCACACGAGATGAGGCGTAGAGAGACGTTCTGGAGAGTGTGTATCATACGAGGTGGATGGACGAAAGAAGGAGCAAGTGAGAATACAAGTATACAATGAGAACGGAGCAAAGTCGGAATACACAAAGGGAAAGGAGCAACCAAGAATACACATACGGCAAGGAGCAACCGCAGGATCAATAGGAGGAGCAGCCGCTGCTGCAACGGCAGTAGCAGCCGCCACCGCCGCCTGGGGCCAGCAATGCCATGCCACGACACGCCAAGTCAACGAGCAGCCTGGAGCCTCGCGCGGTGAGTGAGCGCTGAGCCGACGCTGTGGGAAGCGCTCGGCATGGCATGGCATGGCATGGCATGGCATGGCATGGCATGGCATGACGACGCCGACGACGGGGCCCAAGGGGGCGGGACGAAAATGGGGGCGGAGGCACCCCTTGCAGCCCGTGACGCGCGGCCCAAAACGCTGGCCGTGAGAGGAAGCGCATTCTCCGTCCCACCCTACGACAGCTCGACGACACGGACCAGCAAGGCCAAGCCACCGCGGCTGGCGGGCCTTGGCGACGGCATAGCGGTGCCGCGCGTGGGTTGAAGAGGCTGGCTGTCATCGGCTGGGACGCTGCCGAGGGCTTCGCTGCTCAGGTGACGACCGGGACGGACGAACAACGTACTCCAAAGGCCCGCGGGCGCCGCGTCTGCGCCGCGTCCGGCAAAGGCAGTTTGCGCATGCTCGTCGATCCTCGGCGCCGCGATTGATGGGCATCCACGCTGAGACGAGACAGGTCTCTCCATGCGCCAAGCTCGGATCTGCGGCTCCCGTGCCGGGTCCAATTATAGAAAGGAGCCGCCGGGTTTGACACGTTGGGGGGCTCGTTTCGGGGGTAGCCTGTACGAGTCAAATCCGGGGCTAGTACCCGCTAATAGGCTCAATGGTGCGCGGGACGCCGGTCGAAGGCCAGTAGAAGGCATCTAGACTCCTGATGGTCCTTGGAGGCGCTGGTGGTCACATACAAGGCCGGCATGGTGCCCACCCCACCGCCGCCGACGTCTTGGGCGTCTCTCTATGGGTACTTGGACGGCATTGTCGTGCCCACTCACATAATCACCAAGTCCACGACCAAAGTCACCGAGCGCATATACCAACCGAAACGTCTCCGCGTCAGCGGTTGCCTTCCGCTTGGATTACATCTAAGGACCATCTGCAGTATCTAGTGGGTGACAGCAAAGGGGGGTATAGGCTTCTCAGCTCCCGCGCCAAGTCAAACGACAACTGGACCGCCCGAATCAGAATCTACACGGCCCATTCGTCCCGGTTGTCGTTCCTCGTGATGAAGGGCTCGTCTATCCGCTTGATGGCAAAGTCGCTGCAGAGTATGCTGTGGCCTGTCAGTAAAAGCTCCGCAAAGGATTCGTAGACGAGACGCCGACGTACCATGCCGAGGCTACCAGCGAATCCAGTTCGGCCACCACCGCCTCCCTCTTCGCCCCGCTGACCAGCCCCTTGTGTATTTGCATCTGCAACTCCTTGATCCTCGACGATTTACTCATCCCCGACTGCTCCAACACCTTGCGCCCCATGCAGTCGGAATGAAACGAGTGCTGGCACGGGAAGACGAAGAACTGCCTGCTCAGCAGCGGCAGCCCGCATACGAAGCACTTCTCGCCCGGTTCCACAATGGCATATCTGTGGTCCAGGGCAGCAATGTCCATCTTGATGTTGCTCGCCGTCTGCGAGGACTCGTCCATCTCCTTCTTCAGCGCGTCAATGTTGCGGCTGTAGTCCTCGAGTGCCCCGCATATCTCCTCTTTGAAGTCGTCAATGACGACAAAGTCCGGGAAGAAGGGTATCAAATCCTCAATCTTGAGCAGCTCGCATCGCTTGAGGAATTCAATAGCGGCTTTGATGCCGTCGGAATTGGATATGACCTTGCGAGCCACCGAGAGCCACAGCCTCTTTCGCAGCTGGGGGTTCGACATTGGACGGTCGGCAATCACCGCCGCCAGCTCGACCTCGTTGTGAGAGAGCGCCAGATCTACCGCCTGGAGATATTGCCCCATGCTCGTGTAGATATGCACGCATGACAGCGTGCGGTGGTGTTGAATGCAGAGCCGCAACGCGAAATCCGGGTCGTACCGTGGTTCATCCCCCTGAGCTTGCAGGTACGAGAGCAGACTGGACTCGTCCTTGGAAGGATTCGAGGCGTAGATGGACACGAGGGTGTTGTGGACGGCCGCATCCTTGGAGTTGAGCTGAAAGATGGCGTAGTTGAGGTATCGCGTCGCCTGATTCTGCGCGTTGTCCCCCGTAAAGTTGCGGCTGTACTCCAGCAAGGCCGGAATCAGGCTTCGTGGGTTGAGATCCGCGTGTGTCATCAAGATCTGCACCAGTTCCTGCGCCGCGTGGGCCATGAGGACGCTGCTGTACCGGTAGAATACCTCGGCATCCGTCTGCTTCTTCAGGACATTCAGCGCTTCGGCCCATCGCTCCCGCTGGACCCAGTACGACAGCACATAATTGTAATCATTGACGGAGTTGGCAAAGTAAAGGAGCTCCGCCTCCCGCCCATGGCTGCTGATGATGTCGTAGACCGTTTTGCGGTCCAGGTCATTCTTGTATTTCGTGACAAAGTCCTGGTACTCCTTCCTGACAGATTCGAGCAGCTTTCTCGACTCGGACGTGTTCAAGTTTTCCGACAGCTCTGCCTGCGTGATGATTGTGTCGTCCAGCGAGTTGAGTTTCGCCATAAACACCTCGACCAGCCAGCTCGCAATCATGATGCGTTGCATGATGGCGGACTTCTTGGTCGTGGCCAGCTTGGTCAGCAGAAACTGCCGCAGCGCGTCGGGCTGGTTGTTGTCGATGATGCTCAGGGCAATATCCTCAAAGGGCTTGTTGCTTCGGCCATATACCGTGGCCGCCTCGTTCCAGTGTCCCTTTTTGGCGAGGTGGTCGCCGTATGCTGCCGCGACGGTTTCCTTCTGCGTCTGCGTGCGGGCGTGCTGCAGCGCCGGCTCAAACTGCTTCTTGTCCATCATGATCTGCCAGATGTTGCGGTCCTCGTCCCGCACCACGACTTCGTAAATCTCATCAGACGTGAACAACCAGAAGGTGTTCTTCTGAATGTCGACTGAGAACCCTATCGTCCGCTGGCCACTGCTGAGGACATCGTGCTCGGAAACCATTTTGCCCGTCAACCGATTCGTGGCGACGACGCGGCCGCCAACCAAGCTAATAATGTGCCACTGCGTGAGTGCCAGCGCATCAATCGTCTCGGGAGATGGCTTCCGCCTGCCTGAGGATTCCGCTGTCGTGATTTGAGCCTTTTGGAGCATCTTTGAATCGGAAAAGACCCTTGAGCCCAGGCTGTTGTCCGCCGGAACGTTCAGCAGCTTGCCGTGGAAGATGCCCTGCGACGACAGCCACGCATACGCCCTGTCAGGGGCATCTTCGGCATACGGGTTCGTCTCTGGTGGGTCGGGCGACACCACCATGGTCGAATACGCTCCCGGTGTTGTCCGTGACAGCTCATGGACCACCGGCTGCTCAGAGTCGAACAGCTTGGTGTAGACGGACCCAGAACCACCGTCATGTCCGTGGCCGATCCTGCCGACAAGGTGGAACAGCCGCGACTGCGTCGCAATGACAACGCGCCTCCGATCCGACTGGCCATGCAAGTTGTCCACCCACAACCCCGTGATGGGGCCGTCTGGCAGCTTGTGCAGGTTCTTGAGATGCTTGACCTCCTTCTTGTAGAACTCGTTGGACGTTTCGATGAATGCTTCGTATATGTTGCCGTCCGAGGCCCCGAGCAAGATCTCGCGCGTCGACGCCGTGGGCAGCGAAGGGTTCCACGCGACGCTCTCGATGGACACGCCTCGCAGGCGCCCCAGTGGCCGAGGTTGCTTCGACTGCGAATGTAGGTAGTAGTTCTCACCCAGCGCTGTGCAGATCAGGAGATGCGACGCCGTCGGGTCGAGGAACAAGCGCCGTATCACGCCGACGTCGGATGTTCTCTTGGGGAGGTCAATGTCTGCCGCGTGTTAGCCTTGCGCAAGCCGTCGCAGCTCCGCATGGGGGGAGGGGCGCACCGTCGATGTCCTCGGGGCGGTTCAGGTCGATGCGCAGGATGCGCCCGTTGGAGAGGGCCAGTATGATGACATTATTGGCAACCTGGGCGGCGACGAAGTCGGCCGCGATGGAGAACTGCAGCTGGACCTTCTCGACGGTGAAGATGGGTAGGTCGTCATCGAGGGCAGCGACGGGGGTGGCGGCGACGAAGCCGTCACTGACGTCGAGAGACATGGCGGCGGCTCACAGCCTGCATGCTTGACGGGGCGCGCCTGGGTTCCCGCTGCTCCTGGGAAGAGCGCGACGGACGCGAGGATGGCGATTGCTGGTGCTTGGGGGAGCTCGGAGACGGGGCTGGTGGTTGACGTTGGTTTGGGGGGTGCATGAGGCAACCTAGCTCCCCACCCGTGGCGGCAGCCTTGGCCGAGGTGGGAACGGGCGCTGTCGGCTGCAGCCTTGCCAATTACATCACAGCCCGCCAGTCGCCTTTCGCCAGCGGCATGGCATTCTACGGAGTACAGCACGGCGACGTCGTACTCGAAACATTAACTATTACACCTAGATTCGGAAGGGATCGAGATACACAGTCTACATTTGAGTGTACACGGCGAGTGTGCGCCCTTTTTCAACGCAATTGGTGGACGAGACCGCACCAGCCTCAACCTCGACGCCGAACTTTTGTACTCCGTGCAGCGGCATCATCCAGACGTTCCCCGCGCAAGGAGTTGGGGGGACCTCATTTCTTAACCAACGCCGCCTTGGCCTCGCCCGCGTGCAGCACCAATTCGTCCCTTTCCCACATCAACTCGACGGCAGCGCCAACGGGTCCAGACAACACCGTCAGAAGCGCCGTCTTGACCCAGAGCGCAAAGCAATCAACGCGGCCGTAAACCTCCCGGTGAGCCGTCCTATACAGACTGAGCGCCCAGACCAACACGCCCGCCGACCCGATCAGGTAATCCCAGCGTAGAAAGGCCTGCACACCCTGGCCCACCGTCTCAACCTTCACCACAGGCGACTGCCACGGCAGCGGCGTCGCGAACACGTTGAGCGGGTGCAGGGACCTCTGGAATTGCTTTTGAAACATGGACGGCGCGACAACGGTGGCCAGGGAAACGGTGACGCAGACGAGGTGAGAAATGGCGACGCAGGCAAAGGCGAAGGCGTAAACGTGTCGAAGGGAGCGACGGCTGCGGCGGGCGTCGTCGGCGGAAGCGCCCTTCCCTTGGGTCGGTCCTCTCATGACGAGGTGGGCGACTCCCAGGATCATGGCCACGTAGGCGGGCCAAGGATGCCAGAGGGCAATGAGGATCTGCTTGACGTCCACGGTGACCGTCTTCGACTGGGGCAGCATCATGAGGCCGGAGGGGACCAGCATGCCGATGAGGAACGCAAAGGGAAGCGCCTTGAGAACAGCATGCGGAATGGCGAGGTTAGCTGCCGACGGCTTGCGAGCGGTGACGGAGGTGAAGAGGTGCACCGCGCAGTACAGCGGGATCGCAAAGGCAAAGGTGAAGACCTGGGCTGTGAGGCCGAAGATGGTGGCACTGCATTTTCGTCAGCATCGGTGCGTCCCCCAAAGCATTGACCGCGAGGGATTGAGTGAGAGCAGTGGGCGAGCGGCTTACAAGGCGGCTATGGACCCGGCATTGCCCCGTCGCCACGACTCCAGGGTGATGAGAACCCAGGCCGACAGGAAGGTGCCCGAAAAGGCAATAGAGTGCAGCAGCAGCGCCGGATGGCTGCCGTCGGTGACGGTCCAGAAGACGGCCGTCAGGCCGGTGAGCACCTCGTCGACCTTGTCGACGCCCGTGTAGACGGTGCGGAGCGGCGAGCCCACGCCCGGGAGCTTCCTGGACGCTACGCTCTCGTCCACCAGCGCCTGCAGGCCGTTGGCCGTCGCATAGTAGAAGATGGCGTAGAAGACCGAGGCGCTCAGCAGCGGCAGAACGAGCCTGGCGGACATGATGGGCTGGCTGATGGTGTCAGCGGGAAGCTTCCAGATGGTCGGTGGCCGGTTCGAGGGCTGCCCTCGGCCGGACGCGCGCCGTATTTGTAGCTTCAGCTTCAGCCCGGTGCTGACGGGATACGTGCGTGTAATTGGCGTCGGTCCACGTGCAATGAAAACCCGGGGCAAACGGTGGAGCATGCAAGGACTCGGGTAGATTTTGGTGCCGCCAACGCCGTCCGTCATCCGTCCGTCATGCCGCTGTCAGCTTCCCGCTTCGGCTAGATTAGTATGGTCGTGGGGAACTATCCCGAGCCGTCGGCCGTCCGTCCCCAGAACGAGTTGTCCCTTGGTCGCGCCAGGTCGGGCTGGCTCTCTGCCCAAGGCGACCGGGCCACCGAACCCTTCAGAAATGCGTATTATTAACATTTACCGCTCTCATCGTCTACCTGAGAGCATTAACCAGCGCGCTACCCTTATTCGTACACACGATATACGCCAAAAACATGCATCTATAACTCGTCACCACTCCCCCCTTCTGCCGGCCGAAAAAAACACCCAGAGAGCAGGACCGAACCTCGCGGGCCAAGAACAAGAATCAGAAACGCTACCGCTGAAGAGTATCAACGCCATATCCCGTCTGCGCCACCGGCCGCATGCACCAGATGTGTCGGGAGAGCCTCAGGCCCCACTGCTAACTCGTCGCGGATCCCCCAAACTGCCGGAAGAAGCTTGTTTTCTTGCGGGCATCTCCGCTTGGTTGTGATGGTGCCGCTGGCGGAGCCGGGGATGTCGTAGGCGCCTCGACTTGAGCTTCTTCGCCGGGTGACGGGGTGAGACCGGCCGAGCTGGGCCTTTTCATCGGACGGACGGCCAGCTCCGGCGCAGCCTCGACTGATGCAGTTGCGGCTCCACCACCCTGCGGCTCCGTGCAGGATAATCGGGTGTCGCGGCTCGAGCCCCCCGAACCGGTCTCCGACTCTAGCATGGGCTGGCCTGTCGCAGTAACCATTGAATAATCCGTCTCTCTGGCGCTTCCAGAGTGGGTATAGGCTGTCGAATGCACTTGTACCTCTGACACAGGCTCTGCCGCGGCGGCGGTAGCAGCAATGCTCTCCTCCGTTTCTCGTTCGATACTGGGCGGTCCGAGGTGGTCTCTCGGGCTCGGGGCTCTCCGGTGACATCCCAACTCCGCCGTAGACTCGGCTGGCGCTGTAACGCTTGTCCCGTCTGTCCCTTGGGCGCTGGGCGACCCCGCACAGCCGACCGAGCTCTGGGCCCCCGAAAGGGTCTCCATGGGCTTCCTCGCGGCCACGGTGCGCGCCTTGACCAGGAGGCCCTGTGCTTTCTCCGGGTCCTTGGCCAGCTGCGCCAACTCGCGGGCCGCTTTCTCGCACGCCGCCTTGCACTCGTCCGGATCCCAGCCCATGACCTGCGTCAGCAGGCGCAGGCAGTTGGCCTCGAGGGCATCCAGGCACGATATCAGCCACAGCTTGCCCGCCGACTTCTCGCCTACCTTCATCGGGATCGAGTGCTCCGTCACGCGGACGTCGACGAAGCCGGCTTCCAGCAGCAGCTGCGGGTCCATGTGCGTTATGCCGCGCCTCCTGCCCACCTTCTCGGCGGCAATCTCGAGGTCCCTGGCCATGTCGAATATGGGCGAGCCCTCGGAGAAGGCTGTGAACCAGATCTTGACCGACTCGAGGCTGTCAAAGTCAATCATCTCGATCCAGCCGCCCGGTTTTAGCGAGTCGTAGATGCTGTCGTAGATGGACCTCCAGTCCCGGAAGGCACCCTCCATGCAGCGCAGGTGAATCAGATCGTAGTGGTCCGCGGGTCGATCCCACTCTTCGGCATCCTCGATCTCGAAGAAGACATTCATGGGGACGCTCTTGGTCTCCGCGATGGCAGATATGTCGGTACCGACCACCTCGCAATGAGGGAACAGCTCCGCCATGCGAATAGGCCACTCGCCGGTGCCCGTTCCGACGTCCAGTATGTGCTGGGGGTCGTCGAGCGGGACGCACGTGACGTCGCCATCGAGGAGGTGCAGGAAGACTTGATGCTGCAACGACAGGCGTAGCTGTTCAATCTCGTCATTTGGCATGTAGTATTCCCTGGCGTAGCGGCGCCCGTGGATCTCGCGGTAGTCGAGATCCGGCACCCAGAGTGATCGCGTAGAGGCGGCGCTAGGAGGGAGCAGAGCGTCAGTCGTCTCTCGTGATCATGCGCAAAGCAGAAAGGGTACGGATCCGCGAAGGATGGCACTTACACGTCGTCCAAGTAGAGGCTCATGGACGTTCCATGAGCGCTGGAAGGGCGAGGATAATGGCTGACGGCGTACAGGGACGCAGTCTCAGCATCGTCGACGGCCAGCGTTTCAGTGTGAGGGCCAATTTCAAGGTCCTCGAAGTTCTCCTCGTCCCTGTCGACGTTCGTCATGGCCGTATGCGCGCCGTCGCCGGGGACGGCCTCGCTCACCCTGCCGTCGCTGGAGAACCTCGCCCGGTTCGGCGGGTGGGAAGGCGAAAGGCTGTCGGCGGTCGGCATGGCGGTCGGCGGCCTCAGTCGCGCTCCGTCTTTCTGTTCCAGCCGCCGCTTCTTGGCCATCAAAGCGCCGTGCTCGGGCTTATGGCGGACTCGGGGTTGCACTCAGCGCCGGCGGCATGATACGGGACCTCGGGGCGAGGGCAACAGCGCATCGAGCGGGGGTGAAGGACGAGGGTCGGGCAAGCACGTCGGAGCTGTCGGCAGGTGAACGGAGTAGCTCGGCGGAACAGGTAGTATGAGCTGCGAGAAGTGAGGGGATCGATATGGGTCGACGAGGCGGAGGCACCTGTTTAAAGCGGCGTCTCGAGGCTCCGAAGGGGCGACGCTGGACGTTCTCCGGCGACCTCAGAACGGGGGGCCACAGACACAGCTGTAGGACGGGCAGGAGACGGACCAAAGAGGGAGGGCACCCGGCACTGGCGAGGTTGTTGGTGGCGCATCCAGAAACCCAAGAGCACGGGCGGATGGGATGGATGGGGTCCCTCCCATCCATCCACGGGCCCTTGAGCAGATCCGGCAACGGGGTCGCTGGGACGGACGCTGCAGCGGGGCCGCCAGGGCCCACCCGTCGCGATCCAATGGGCCTGCTGTAATCCATGGTACGGTAAGGTACCTAGTCTCCAGCGAGCCAGCGCGCTGCACTCGTATGGGAACAGCCACCAGCTCAGCCAAACCCCGGGGCCGACGAGGCTAATGGAGCACTGCGAGTTGCTTGGAGGCGCGACAAGGGCAAGCTGCGGGTGCCGAAGGATTCGAAATGCAACGGAATGACTCTTCTTGCATCGGCCACCACCCACCGTCCCCGGTCGACGAACTAGCGCCTGCATGAGGGTCGTCGTCTGCCACCGTTTGCTGCTCTTTCAGCTGGGCCTCACTGGCACTCCGGCGACACGGTGCCTCCCGTGCTCCACGACTCCCCAAGCACGGACGGGCGCCACGTCCACCAACGAGCCCCCCAGGAAACGCAAGAGGCTTGGCCGCTTTGGTGCCACCGCCAATGCACAAGCAGCAGCTGTCGGGACCCTCGGCCCAATGGGACGTGCAGCTGGCTGGGACACCTGGCTGGGCATACACTTATGCCGGGGCACGCAGAGGCAACCCCGTTTCCTGGGAGCTGCCAGGTTGCTGCCTGTTGGCGCTAGGCCCCAGGCTCAGCTTTCCAGCGGAGGTTGCCAGCTCGGGTTCCCATTCCCTGGCCCGGACCTCCTGGCGACCAAAGCTGCCGGCTAGGTACCTACTCATATGCAGTAGTCCGGAGTAACCCACAGTGCTCCGTACAGAAAGTGATGCTCTCTGCCCTTGGTCCGCGTTGCTGCCGGCTGGCTGCGGCGGTGATTGTGCTCCAGGTATCGACCCTCGATCTGTCAGCGCTGACATTGCGCCATGGGCGGTGTCCAACCCTTCATTAGCGCTGCCGTTCATCCACCCAGCCCGATGAGCGGGGCGCCCCAGGGGCCAGCGCGGCCCGGGTCCGGCGCCGCCTACCGCTCTAGAAGGGCCCACTCATCCCGTCGCCCAACTGGAACCTCGTATTCATATGCCTGTCTTGTACGGAGTATCGTACCTACAAAGCTTCGAGGGCTGCTCAAAGCAAGCACTGGGGATCCCAGCCGTCCCCCGGCTTCTGGGCCCAGCATTTCGGAAGAAGACCCGATGTCTAAGCTTTCTTTTCTTCTTCACCCTCTCTGCCTGCTTTGTCCACCCTTCCATTTGCATTTGTCGAGACACGGAGACGAGACCCTGCGAGCGGACGGTGCGACATCCTCATCTCAGGACAGAAGAGAATGAGGCTTCTCCAAAACCCAACGAGCCTTGGGCTCCGCGCGTCCCGGCCCGGCGCCCCGGTCGTCCAGTAATCTATCTGCCCGGCAATTCTTCCGCGGGAACTTCCTCGAATCTTTCCACGACGGTGGCGGCCCCCCACCCTTGCACTTGATGTCTCTGGTTGTCGCGTCCTCTACAAATCACCGCAGGGCTCAAATGATCTAGCCCGTTCAGCCCTATTTCTGCAGCCCATGAGCACGGTACAGCTCGGCAAACGCTGATGGCTGCCGGAGCAGCGTCTCCGGCCTATCACACTCGAGCAGCTGCCCATGCCCCAGGACCGCAACCCGGTCAAAATGATGGATGTACCTGAAGCGATGAAGCACCGAAATTACCGTTCTGTCCTTGAACTCCGAGTCGATGATACCCTGCATGACAGCCTCGGTGTGCTCGTCGACGCTGTCGCAACTGTCAGACCTGGTTTGCCTTACGTGGCGAGTCATCTTACCTGCTTGTGGCTTCATCTAGGATGAGGATCTTGCTGGGGGCCAGCATGGCTCTCGCGAGACACAGCAGCTGTCTCTCGCCGTGCGACCATCCCGACTCCACCAACTCCGCGTCGAGCCCTCCGCCGCCGCAAATCTTGGACCACAGGCCAACTTTTTGAAGCACGCTGGTGATGTCCCCGCTTGAGGAACGGCCATGCGGATCAATGTTAAATCTAACGGTGCCGGATATGAAGAACGTCTCTTGTGGTATGACGTTGATTCGTGAACGGAGCGCCGCCCCTTCAAGCGTTGATACATCTACGCTGTCAATGGTAATGTGCCCTTCGCGCAATTCCATCATGCGGAGGGCCGTCAAAATGAGAGATGACTTGCCACTCCCGGATGCCCCACAGATAGCAACCTTCTCGCCTGGCAAGATGCTCAAGCTGAAGTTGTTCAGCACTGGCGGGGAGCGCGGCCTACGCAGAATACTATCGTCAGCTTCAAGGCAGCAAGCGACACAAGCGGCGTGGGGGGACACACCCGTAACTGGCCGTCAGTTGATGAAACTCTATCGCTCCTCGCGAGGGCCAGTCCGCAGACGATGGCAGGGCTCCGTTGGGCTCCGACGGCGTGTCTTGCAGGAACTGCTGCACACGAGCCACAGCTCCGATCGACGTCTCTAGCCTCGTCCACGCCTGGACACTCTGCGTCAAGAGCCCGTTGAACTCCAGGACAAGCACCAAGGAAACACCGAGGCCCCCGGCGCTGATGCTGTCGGTGAGAGATGTCGCTATGGCGATGATGATGACGGCGAGAGCGCCGACGATGAGGTCAAGTACCAGTGCCAGCCACTGCTGCACGCACAAGAGCATGTAGAAAGGCTTCTGCGACTCATTCAGTTTCTCGCTGTTGTAATCGCGGAAGGCTGAGCCCCAGCGAAATGCGCGGATGCTGGCCACGCCTTGTACCGTCTCGATAAAGTGTTTGTACACGGGGGCCTTGGCCTCAATGTCCATGAGACGAAGCTGCCGCGACGTACGGAGGTAGTACCGCTGAATGACGAATAGAGCACCCGCCAGGGGCGGAATAGAGGCTGCAAAGTACTTGCCCAGGACGCAGATGATGATCAGCTGGACGGCACAGGACGTAGCCCCTGGACAAACATCAATATAACACATAAATGAGGAGGAGAGAGCTGCAAACCTGTGGTGAATTGAATTGCTTGAGTGGGGAGCGTCATGTCGATGAGATCCATGTCTTGGCTGAATCGATTCGTGATTGTACCAGTGTCGGTTCTCTGGAAGAAGTCAAGCGGCGCTCTACGGTGGTATCTGTCAGTATAGCCCTCGAGACGAAACGGATGCCACTTCCACATGCCTGAGGGTTGCCTGGAGAAGGTCTGAATGGAGCTTCAAAGCCGTGTTGTTGATGACTTTGACGAAGAAGGTCCTTCAAAGTAAGGTAGTCAGACATGAACGGCAAGATGTCCAGGCATGGAAAAACACACCAGCATTCGCCAGCCACACCGGCTATAGACAACACAACGAACAGAGCATAAACGCCCAGGTAGAGGCCGAGGTTGGCGTTTGGCTCCTCTTCGTTTGCCTTTGTCCATTTTTGAATCCACAATGCTGCGCGAGCAGTTAGCCAACAATCCCATACGGCGCCCCGGAGTCTGGAAACGACTTGCTGGTGGAATATGTGGCCACGGCTCCGATGATAGTAAATAGTGGCCACAAAAACAACGGTACGGCACCGATACTGCGCGTATAATAAGCGTAGACGGACCAGTTGCCACTTTGCCTGGCTCCAGTTTTCGCGCCTAGAAGCTTTCCACGAGCAGCCTCGTCGGAAGGCACGTTTTCGTTAGTGGATTCATCAGGAGTACTTGCAGTTTCATTGCCATCAGGCTCATCCAGTGCTTCTGCCAGTTCCACCTGCTCAGCAAGAACAGCTGAGCGCGATAAAACTTCCCCGTATGTGCCGTAATCAGACAGCCTACCGCCTTCAAGTACGGCAACGTAGTCCATCTGAGAAATGATCTGCTCTATACACGTGTAAGCTGAGCCATGCAAACCGTGGATTAGCGGAGCACTAACGATTATGTGTAGCCACAAACACAGATATTCCAGCTTTTCGAAAATGGCCGTCCTTGCCGAACAATCTTGAAACAATGGCACGGGCTGTTTTGTTGTCGAACCCGCTCGTGACATCGTCCAGTATTACAATCGGAATTCTGGAGTAGATAGCTCGTGCCAGAGCCTGCATTTCACGATTCCCCTCGTCAGTGTCCAATGTTACGACGAACCAGCTTGACGAGTTCAGAAATACGCACCACTCGTTGGCGTTGTCCGCCGCTTAATGAAGCCCCCTTACTTCCGGCCTTGGACTGGTCTCCCTGGGCAAGCCTCTCCAGATCATCGCGGAGACAGCTGCAGTCGAGAGAATATTCGTACCATTTCTGATCAAAGGCGGAGTCTCCAACAATGTTGCGTCGGATTGTATCGTCCATAATCCAAGGAGTCTGGGGACAGTAAGCCACACCGGAAAGGCTGCCGTTCATGATACCTCGCTTCACGATCGTTTCTCCGAGGATAGTCGCCAGAAGCGTAGACTTCCCCGACGCTACAGGTCCGGTTATGGCGGTGAATCCTGAATATAAAGTCAAGTTCAAATTATGCAAAGTAGAATCCGCAGTTCCCACGGTCCATGAGATGTCAGCGCCAATAAGGGAGATGAGCTCTTGACCAGAAGTGATACGCGAGTCAATGCTTGTCATCTCTAGGCTGCCACCTGAGGAGATCTGCGGGTGTACTGGTGATGAGGACGACGGCTCCTCGACGGGTTTCCTGGAGCAGTACGTCTCTATGCGACCAAAGCAAGCAACAGCCTGCATGCAAGTTGGCAAAGCCTGGCAGAACAAGTTCAAAGGGCCCATCGCGAGATTGACAAGGGAAAGGGATGCAAACGCCTGGGCCGAAAGCAGCGTCTCGTCTTTGTTCACCTTGGCTATGATGGCATATGTGACAAACGTCGCAAATGGCGCAAGTACTGCTGGCGCATTTCCTGCATCGGGATCGTCAGCATCTGGTTCGTGAAGCTGCGGCCGGAAGGGTCCGGGAGGCTTACCGACGAGTATCTGGATGGTGAGTAGTGTGCGGAACCTTTCAGAAGTCTGCAGCTCGATTACCCGTAGCTTGGAGACAACGTCTGTCAGGACCTCGGACAGACCGAGCATCTTCACGGCCTTCATGTCGCCAAGCATGCTGGTTGTGACTGCAATTCTTGCTTGCACGCGTTCAACCCAGGCCTTTTGGGCTGGGCCGAAGAGCGCGGATAATCGTGATGCTCCAACAATTGATGCTGTGCATAGTCAGCCTTGAAGCGGCTCTCTACCGCATTTATCGCGCGACACAGCCAACTTCGAATCCGGGACACTTACCCAAGCATATCAAGAGTGGCACGACTGATGCGCCGGAGACTTGACGGGCCAGCAACCAAATGGCGACGCCAATCTCTGGGACCGACGCCCAGACCTCGTGAACCATCCTCGAGGACTGGACGATGCGTTCCACGTCTGTGCCCATCAGCGTGATCGCCGCCGAGTCCTGGACGTCAACGGCTCGCAGCATAGTGGTGTGGCGGTAAATCTGGGAGACGAGCCCAGCTCGCAGCCTGGCGCTCATGCGGTAGGTTTGCCGCGAGTACAAAGCCCGGGAGATCTATGCCATGTAAGTATGTGCGAATGTTATGTCGGTCCTGCAACTCGTCAACGCACCGCAATGCCTAGATATACGAGGACGAAAGCCCCCACGAGGGCTCGACCGTCTTGATTGTTATCCCCGACGTCTGGCGTGCTCAGATGCGCCACCGACGACTCGATGAGAAACGGCTGACAGAACGTGAATGCCGTTAAAGCAAGACGGGGCGCAACGGCAGATAAAAAGGGCCACCGGTTGGCAATAAACGTCGCTCGAAGGAGTCGATGTCGGCCTTGAGTGTTCTGACACGACGTCTCCAGCTTGGACCTTGTGTCCCGTTCCTCCAGGTCCTCGCTAACTTTGGGAACGTCGTCGGGGTCAAGGACCTTGGAGTAACCCACGCGGAAGAACGGGAGCACCCACACGAAGAAGCTCCTGTTCCAGAAGCTTATGGTCTGCTCGGTGGCTATGTGCTTGTACGACGGCCGCAACATCCTAGTCTTTCTCGTAGACTCCAGGAAAACTACCGATAGCGTGATGACGAAGATGACGGTCCAGATGGCTGCGACAGCAACGCCATTTTTGGTGTTGTCATTGTCGACGAGCCAAAGTGAGCGCAGTCGTGGCAACGCCAATAGGGTAGAGGCTGAGAAGTAGAGGACCACAATATCCGATGGGCGTAGAGAGCGTTGGTCTTCGACGAAAGACAGGACACCGGCCGCTAGAACTGCAACCAAGGCCAGGACCGCCGATGCCACGCTCAGCCTAGTTTGTAGGTGATCTTCTGTCAAACGAAGCACGAGAAAGACGAGATGAAAGGCAAAGAGGAGCAAGAAGAGAGCCTTGTTACGGCAACATCAGCCACTTGAATTAGAAATCAGGTTTTTGTCCGGGAAGGGCATACCGATTTCCAGGTCGCCAGCTTGTAAGTGGTCACTTTCACAGAGCTCTTGCGCAGCGACCACAGCCTCGGCGGGAGCAGCAGCAGAAAGACGGCAGCAGGAAGGGCGATGAAGATGGCATCCTCAAACAGCAGCGTGAAGTCGAATGAGCGGCACGCCACGTCGATGCGCGGGCCGAACCGGTCGTCGCCGTCTCGAGGACAGCCCAGGGAAAGGTCCATGGCGACGATAATGGCGACAATTTGATCTCAGAGCAGACGGACGTTCGATGTAGAAACGGACGTGGGTTTGACCTTGGAGCGTCATCTTGAACGGCTTTAGACGAAGGGGAAACAGGCTGGCTAAAAGCTGTTGGTTCTTCCCCGAGTGCGTTGCGTCGCGCCGCGCAAGCATACCGCGCAAGCCGAACAGCGCAAGCCGAACAGCGCCAGCCGAAGCCGAACCGCGCAGGCCTCTTGGGCCGATTCAGCACCCGCCGACGATACCTAGTCAACGGGTACTTCATCCACTCATCTCCCCGACCTCGTATACGCCAGGACCAACGGGGCCCGTGAACATTTCGTCAACGTGTTGGCCGCGGAAAGCAGTGCGAGCTTCCCAATCGAGCTCGACGCCGCTGTCTTCAACGCACTACTGCAGCCTGCAGCACACCTTAGCGGCCTTGATCACAACATCACAAAGTAGTGTTGGTCCAGTCGCGCGTTGGACGAGACTCCGACAGTCTCGACCGCCGTCTAGCGTGGCTCCGATTGATCCTCCAAGAAGTCGCCCGCCAGCTGGTTAACAGGGCTACCCCGCGCCTTCACATTAGTATTTCCAGAACAGGTCAAGAGTTTCGGTCGTGAAATAGTTGGTGATGCCGGGATTGACATCGCTCAGCGTCGTGGAGTCATGTGTTTACGTTCGGGCTTGGACCATGACGAAGCGCAATGCCGCCAACCAGAACTGTGCAAGCGCTTTGGTATCTGAATTTAATACGTTCAGCATTCATCTACATGTCTATATATTGGTATCTTGGAATCTGCTCAATACCGCCCGTCAAGGTTGATGCCTGCCACAAAGGCCAGTAAAATCCACATGCTCGTCATTAAGATGGCAATGCTAGCCCGAGTCCGTCTTCGTCACCGTCGAGTGGCATTCGTCGCCAGGTAGCGGCGGCTCGTCCGTCGGCGAATGGGCATCGTCCGGCACCACCTCGCCTTTGCTGACAATGGGGAAGGGGGTCAAGACATGGCTAATATCTCCCCACCACGACTCTCCAAACCGCCGATACCAATCCGCGGTGATACGCAGGCCCTCGGCGAGGCTCGTTTTTTGTTCCCAGCCCAGCTTCCGCAGCTTGGTCCCGTCCACCGCGTAGCGGCGATCGTTGAACGGCCTGTCGTTGGTGTATTTTATCCACTTGCGCAAGCGCTCTGGGTTGTCGGTGTCGATGCCCATTGTGTCGAGGATCTTGCCGCTGAGCTCCAGGTTGGAAATCTCGTCCGAAGAGCCGACGTTGTAGATTTGCCCCACGTGGCCCTTGTGGAGGATGGTGTCAAAAGCATCCGCAGCATCTCCCGCGTAGAGATAGCGCCGTGTTGGGCGGCCGTCGCCATGCAGCACCACCGGCTGCCCCCTGTTGAGGAGGCACGCGAATTTGGGGATGATTTCTTGGACTTGTAAGCGTAGGCACAACAAAGGAAAGGCCATCAAGTCAGTTCGCCGGACAGAGAGCACTCACTTTCGGGGTACTGGTGCGGCCCATAGACGTTGTTGCTGCGGACGATGATGGTCGGGAGCTTGAAGCTCTTCTGGTAAGACTGGACCAGCATCTCGGCGGCTGCCTTGCTGGCGGCGTAGGGATTTGTTGGCGCGAGGATGCTGGACTCGAGCAGCTCGTCATCATCCTCTTTGACTTCGCCATAAACCTCATCGGTGGACACGTGGATGAAGCGTTTGATGCAAACCTTCTTGGCGCTCTCCAGTAGCACATGCGTGCCGTACACGTTGGCATGGGTAAAGCCGTAAGAGTTGCCGAAGCTGAGGTCCACGTGCGATTGGGCGGCGAAGTGCAAAACGGTGTCGATCTCATAGCGCTCCATGCAGTCAAGCACCTCGGAGGGGTTGGTCAGGTCACCGTGGTAGAAAGTAAAGTTGCGTTTGTCATTGAGGACCCTGGTGTTGTTGAGGGCGGAGCAGTAATCCAGCTTGTCAAAAGAAACGATGTTGTAGGCCTGTGGGTAGGTGAGGGTGAGATGGCGAACGACCCAGGACGCGCTGCATCGGTCAGACGTCAGTCGGCAAACACAGCGGGCGTGCGGGAGACTCACATGAAGCCTGCGCCACCGGTGACCATGATGTTCTTGACATTGGGCAGGGGCTCAAACTGCGTGGTTCCCTTCAAGAGGGGAGCGCGCTTCCAGACATCGAGGTCTTGGAAGTAGGCGCGGTGGCCGTTGACTGCGGCTCCGTCAAAGGTCAGCGTCGGCCGGTATCCGGCACTCCGGCCTCGGGTTCAAGGCCAGCCGCACTCACCAATGGCCATGTCGGCGCTCACTCGCGGTCGCCTCCTCAGCTGGCTAGAGAAGAGCAACGGTGTCGTCTGATGAGGCTTCGTGAGAGAGGCAGTGAGTGTCGAGGGCAGGTTCTTCAACAACCGCTGCGTCATGACGGCAGGCGCAATTGGCTCGATGTTGATTGCCGTCTGCGGCAACGCATCAGAGGAAAGCGCGCAGGGCGGAGCGAGGACGGCCGAGCGTTACGTCCGGCGTTGCGGCTCGCCGGCTTGACCAGCGCACATGAGGCTCCGGCAACGTTGCGATGTCGATACGGAGCGCTCCGTATGCCAAGTCCGACGTCGTCGAGGTGTGCGGCAGACGTCTTCGACGTTTGCGTGTGAGGCCGTGCGTCCATCCGCACGCGCTCCAATAGGGGATGTCCCCTGTGTGGCGCACGCCTCCGTCGTTCGTCCCCTAGCGCCAGTCAATAAGGTTCTGCAAAGAGTGACGTTAGTTGCCATCCATTGTCAAGAATTTGTGCCTTTCGGGCGAAAGCGGGCCCCCGGCGGCCGTCTCGTTCGGCGCTCATTCTGCGGCTGCATTTCCATCGCAGGGCAAAGCAAGAGAACAAGACAAGACTTGAAACTCAGATGATTGTACTCCGTACGGAGCAACTAGTCCATATATGCGCGTCTAGCAACAAGTTTTAGCTGGTGAGCCGTGTTACTCACTGTGCAGCCAAAACAGCGTCCCCCTGGTACGCCTCTGACGTATCAACTGTTTCAATGAAACAAATTCATAAAAATCTCATACAGTGAACCTTATCTATTCAAGTTCCAGGTGCACGCAGTCTCATAGCTCTCATCGCGATTCTGCTGGGCGACGTAAAGCTTTTTTTCTGTTGTTATAACAGCGCCATAGATTCTGAGCCAAACAGCCCGGCTCTCATTTAGCGAAGCTGCACAATGAACATCATGAAAATCGTAGTTTGTAATATTGACCATATTTGCTGACGCGGGACGCGAACTCTTTCACAAACAAGGAAATATAATACCGTGGTCTGCGCCTGTGGCGTCCATCAACGCCCATTTCTCTAAATAAAATAAGTGGCAGTGATCTACCTGCAAGACGATTATAGATTGAAACGCTTCCTGTCCTTTTCCATCTTCGCTTTCCATTGCCACTGCGTAGCATCATCGCCCTCGCTGCCGGCTCGGCCGATTCCTTTATCAACTCTCCTCAGCTTCAGCGTGAACCGCGGCCCCAGCTCCTGCAAGCCGGCTCGGATGTCCTCGACGCCCTTCATCTGCGTTCCATCTGCGTCGACTATGCTCTTTTCCGTCGCGCGCTTCTCTCGGAACACGTATCGATGGCGGCGCACAAAGATGTAATCGCGCTGGTTGTGCAGCGTGACGACCTGGCGGCCCTGGAACTCAGGCTTGGGTGGGAAGAGCGTTTGGAACAGCTTCGCCGTCAAGAGACCGAGCGGGGTCTTGAAGTTGTTGAGGAGCAGCTCTGGGTAGTGGTTCGTCGGGTTGCCGTGGCCCGGCAGTTTCTTGCCTTCGATGTAGTTTGAAATGCTGAAGTGAAAGGTCGGGCCCGAGGGCAGATGTACCACGGACAGACCCGTGGGCTTTTTCAAGTCTTCCTTGACAAGCATGACAGCCGTGTAGTCCCGATTCATAGCAAACTTGCAGATCTCTCGAAGGGAGTATTTGTGGGCGTAGCGATGGCCCGATCGAGGGATGTACGTTGTGTTGGGGAAGAGGGTGGAGATGAGCTGTGCCTCGTCGTGGATAGTCGAGTTGAGGGAGGTCGTGAAGAGGATCTTGGGCTCTGGAGGCGGGAAGTCGGTGAAGAGCGTGGGGAACTTGAGAGCGAGCGACGAGGGCGTCAGGTCAAGATTCGTGCTCGTCGTTGACGGAGCGATGCTGTTGTCTCGTTTCGCCCGCTTAGCTCTCTGTCGTTCCAGAGCCGCCTCTCGCGCCTCGTCGTCCTCCTCGTCGTCTGTATCCAACATGCTGTCGTGGTCGTCATCGTCATCCTCCCCATCCTTCATCTCCGCATCAAGTGCAGCCTGCTCCTCGGCCTCGGCTTGCTCCATCCGCCGCCGCCTCAGCTTCTCGAGGTCGACTACGGAGCCCAGGGTATCATCGTCGCCTTCATCCCACACTCGCTTCTGGTCCAATGTGACGGCCTTGTTCTTTGCCAATCGAATGGCCCGCAGCGCCGGGTCTCGGTCCTCTTCCTTCTTGCGGCGATATCGTTCCTCCCGGCGCTCCTTGTCCTTGGCCTTTTTGTGTTGCACGAAGAGCTCCTTTCGCTTCAGCTTGTTGGCCGCTTTGAGCGCCTGCACGGGCGGTTTTGTGAAACCCATTGTGTCGGTAGTCCGCGCGAGCGCTTTTGGCAATCCCGGTGCTGGATCGCGGCTGTTGACGAGAGGAATCGCTAGCACTGGAGGCTGGCTGGCTGGAAATTTTGGCCCTGGAGGGGCAGCGCTGCGCTGCCAAATGGCGGCAGAAAATTCCAAAATTTTGGCGGTGAGCCGTCAGCACGGCCTGTGATTGGCAGATCCAAAATACTTCCCCAGCACGACCCTCAACTTTGAGAACCTCGCATCCAGACACTGCAAGCTCTCCAAGCCATCGGTCGCAAATCTAACCGCAGAGGCTCTCAAAATGACGACCAACGGTACCAAGCGCAGGAAGCTCGCTCACAACTCATCGGACGACGAGGCGCAGCCCAGCGGATCGGGGAGGAAGGCCCAGAAGGACTTCTTCAAACATGCGTCCAACTGGAACCTCGAGCAGGACTACGAGTCCCGGCGCCGAAAGGGCAAGAAAAATGCGACCGAGAGCGCCAAGCTGCCCCAGATCAAAACCACGGATGGCCGCATAGAGATTTTACGGGGTCTCGAGGCCGATGACGATGCTGCGTCCATCGAGAGCGACACCGAGTGGCTGGAAGGGCGCGAGGAGGAGATTGAGTCCGAGCCAGAGCAGGTCGTTGAGGAGGAGAAGCCGGTGATTCCGGAGCCCCAGCAGATCCTCGAGGCTCAAGAAGAGCTGGCAAAGATTGCCTCGGCAATCAACGAAAATCCCGAAGAGAATGTCAGCGGTCTGAAAGCCCTCGCCAAGATCGGAAAGTCGACGATACCTACCATCCAGATGCTTGCCCTCATGACGCAGATGGCCGTATACAAGGATATCATTCCGGGTTACCGGATACGGCCGCTGGATTTGGAAGACTCCAAGGAAAAGCTGTCAAAGGAAGTCCGCCAGCTACGGCAGTTCGAGCAATCCTTGGTTTCGGGGTATCAAGCCTACATCAAGGAGCTGGCTCGTTGCGCCAAATTCGAGACGGTCCCGCTTCGAAACGGCCAGAGCCTTTCAAATGTCGCAGTTACTTGCGCGAGTACCTTGGTCACGTCGGTTCCTCATTTCAACTTCCGATCCGATTTGCTCAAGATCCTGGTCGGTAAGCTGAGCAGGAGAAAGGTGGATGCTGATGCCATCAAGAGCCAGCAGGCGCTGGAGACGCTCTTCCGAGAGGACGAAGAGGGACGGCCGACGCTGGAGGCTGCCTCGCTCCTGTCCAAGATGATGAAGGCTCGAGAGTTCGAGGTGGACGAAATCGCTCTGAACCTATTCCTGAGCCTTCGTCTCCTGTCCGAGTTCTCGGGCAAAGCATCTCAAAACAGGGTGGACCGTCAAGATGAAGACGGCCCGAAGCCCAAGAAGGGCAAGAAGGAGTTCCGCACCAAGCGAATGAGGAAGAACATGAAGGAGCAGAAGGCTTTGGAGAAGGACATGGCGCAAGCTGACGCGCTTGTCAGCCACGAGGAGCGCGAAAGAATGCAGTCGGACACTCTCAAGCTCGTCTTTGCCACGTACTTCCGCATCCTGAAGCTCCGTCTGCCCCACCTCATGGGCGCCGTGCTGGAGGGGCTGGCCAAGTACGCCCACCTCATCAACCAGGATTTCTTTGGCGATCTGCTCGAGGCGCTCAAAGACCTGATTCGCCACAGTGATGAGGACGCTTTTGCCGACCCTGATGCCGAGGGAGATGGTGATGACGATGACGATGACGACGATGATGAGGTCTCTGGCCGAAACTTGACACGCGAAGCGCTCCTCTGCACCGTCACGGCCTATGCCCTGCTCGCCGGTCAAGACGCTCACAACTCTCGCAACGAGCTTCACCTTGACCTCTCTCACTTCACGACCCACCTCTTCAAGTCTCTCCTCCCGCTGTCCACCAACCCCGACCTCGAAAACACCCGCCTCGCGTCGACCACTTCTTCGACCCAGTCCAAGATCAACGTCCAGACAACCACCGTCCTGCTCCTCCGATCACTCACCGGCATCCTCCTGCCCCACTACAACGTCCGTCAGGTTCCGCCGCTCCGCCTCGCTGCCTTCACCAAGCAGCTCATGACGGCCGCGCTGCAGCTCCCAGACAAGTCCGCGCAGGCGGTCCTCGCGCTGCTGGGCGACGTTGCGCATACGCACTCCAAGAAGGTCAGCAGCCTGTGGAACACGGAGGAGCGCAAGGGCAACGGCACGTACAATGCCATGAGCGAGACGGTTGAGGGCAGCAACCCATTTGCATCGACGGTGTGGGAGGGCGAGCTGCTACGGAGGCATTTCTCGCCAAAGGTTAGGGAAGGTGTTAAGCTGTTGGAGAAGGGCATGTCGGGGTAGATGCGATTTGGATAATTTGAGGATACTGAAGAGCAATTTTTGAGATCCCCGCTTCTGAGCGAGGCTTGCCTAATTCCATTTCTTCCAACGAGCCTCTCTACGCGTGAACAATTAAGCAATGTAGATTGCATGGCATGCTCTCTCCATGTTGCAGGCTCAAGCCCCCATGGAGTGACAGTCACTCATGGGATCAACCACATCAGGTCTTAAAACTTCATTGATCACGATGCAACTTCACAATAAGCTGCGTTTATTTCGAGTAGTTGGCCAACGGCCAAATGATACACTTTCCTGCCGCACTGAATCTCAAATTCGTGTCATATATGACACAATACGTGACACAAAAAACCATAAGCTCGCAACTCACAACCCCAGCAGATGTTTCCTGCCTTGCTTGCGCCAGCAAAGATCTTCCCAATCCAACGTCTCTAGGCCTAAGAGGCCCACCTGGAGCTCTTTAATCCTCCAACAGGCTTCTTGCCGGGCTTCCACTGAGAGGAGAGGCCGCTGCCCTGTTGGTCTGAATTAAGGAGATTTGCGCTTTCAGACGGCTGAGGTGGCGTGTGATAACTTGCTTGGACTTGGTCAAAACCAGTCGTCGTCATGGGAACTGTTTTCCCCAGGGTCATCTGAGGAAGAATTCCCGTGGTCTCAGGACCAAGCCGCAGACCAGATGATGTTGTGCTGAATGTCTGTGCGAGAGGGTTCAACTGTGAGCTTTGCAAACCTCTGGTACCGTCAATCGCGAAAGTCTGAGGCCAACTGTCTGAAAAAGTTTTGTTCGTATCGGGAGCCTGGGCCTTCGTGCAAGAAATCTTCTCCTCTGGCCCTTTCGGCACCTCAGTCGACGTAGGAGATAATAGACCTAGCAGCGTGGCACTATGGCCAGATGGCGCGCTTATAGGAGCAGTGGGAGTGCTGGTAGCTTGCCAACCGACGCAATCCATGTCAAGCAACACATCTTGTCCGGCTTCAGTCGCCACGGTCTTGCCATCTTTTGCAATGCCAACAAGTTGCTCATCAGACTTCTCTGGTCCAATCTCCATGTTCACAACCTCCTGGCCGCTGACCAAGGAGAAAAAGGTATCCAGCATGGTCCCATTTGGGATTCCATCTGGCCTTTGTACTTCAAATCTAGGAGACTTCATC
Source organism: Tolypocladium tropicale (assembly GCA_024340005.1). Classification (NCBI taxonomy): domain Eukaryota; kingdom Fungi; phylum Ascomycota; class Sordariomycetes; order Hypocreales; family Ophiocordycipitaceae; genus Tolypocladium; species Tolypocladium tropicale. The sequence goes on along the minus strand of JALHBU010000174.1, from coordinate 990 downwards.
ATTGCGGTCAAGTCAGGCTCGCTTGTCTCGCAACCGTCTTTCGCTGTCGTCGTTGTCTTCGCTGTCTCGCAGCTGCCAATTCGAGCAGGTCCTGGCATTTTACTTAGCAGGTTCAAAAGAATTGGCGGAGGTTTGGTGGGCGAAACTACCATCACTCTTGACTTCCTGCATGTTGTCAAGTCTGCGAAGAAAGTCAAAGCCCTTGGTTCCAATAACTGGTGACGGGCTTTCGTTCTGGCGCGGTGTGTTGAAGCTGTTCGGGCCATGATATCTCCGCTTGCTGGGTGGTGGGGGTCCCTGCAACGACAGAGGCGCTGGAGAAGGCTTACGAGAGTCATGATGAGGATAACCTGGAAACAAGTTCGTTAACAGTAATCGGAGAGCTCTAGGCAAACAATCATACCATTTGGCATCACGGAGCAGGCATTTCTGGCTCGCTTCTTGCCCTTGCTCTTGCTCTCATTAAAGTCTCCTGTCTTGAAGCTTCGAGCCAATGCCTGGGCATCAGCCAGCTTCTGCGCATCCCCAAAACCGGAAGCGCTCATGGTGGCTGTATGATGGTTTTTTGCTTCTCGAAAGCAAGGTTAGCGCTGTAGTTGTGTCAGAACTCAATCAGCAACTGAGATGCATTTGATGGCACCTTCTCGCTGCTTGGTCGGAGATGGCACGAATTGAGAAAGCACGTCGACCTACACTGCAGCCGTGCTTAATTCTGGCTTGACAAATAACTCCCAGGAGTCTTTTGCTAGACGTCCTTGAGCGAAAGGTGAGAGCCGTGTTCTGAGAAGAGGCGAGTTCGATGTAGAAAGAAAAGCAGTCCTTGAACTTGGCATGCCATGCAGTTGACGTGACTGCAATAACCTCTGCGAGGTCGCGCAGCCTCAGGCAACCAGGAGCTGTTTACGGGAACGCGAGGCAGCTTGAACAGCTGCAAGCACGTGGCAGGTGCAGACACTCGCGGCTGCTGTTGGGGGGGGGGGGGGGGGGGGG
>JALHBU010000172.1:180651-191929 GCA_024340005.1 Tolypocladium tropicale | reverse complement strand
TCAAACACCCCTCATCCATGCATCGTCGGATTCTGCGCGTGTCATAGCTTCAGCCGGCGAGCCGACACAAGGGGGGGCAAGGGAAAAGGGCAAAAAAGAAAAAAAAAATAGGAAACACTCATCCTGATACTCGTACTCCCGTACTTCCCGTCCCTGGCTCGCCGGACCCAATCGCGTGAGCCTCAGCCCAAAATCATGCCTCCCGGTGGCTAATCGCGATCTGAAACGTCGATACGGCGCGCGGCGGACTCCATCGCCTGTCAGCGTCGGTCCACCGCCCATCCAGATGGAACACACTCATGGGCATTGAGTCGGGTTCAGGGAAGATGAGAGGAATCCCCCACAGGCCGAGTCATTATGCATAAGCGCCAGGGCACAGGGCCTGCGCGTTCGGAATCGTGCCAGCCCGGCTCGACGTCTGATCACGTAAAACAAGCATTGAGGGCCGTGCCACCGTCTCCATCGCGGCTCCCTGCCATGCCACATGGCATAGACAAGTCGCAGCGACGAGTTCCGAAGGGGCAGATGCTTCGTCGACCGAGCGGAGACGTGAACACGGCCGTCGCCGCGATGCGGCCGCGACCACAGACCGCCCGTGGACGCCCAGCACATTGCTCGAGCCGAGCCGCGACACGCCCCGCCGGACGAGCATCTTGATGTCTCTTGATTTTGGCATTCTCGCTCCAAGCAACGTCGGCTTCTGTCGCGTGGATACGGCATCACGACGGGATACCCATCGCTGCCCGCGAGCGCCACCCGAGATAACAGATAACTGCAGCAGCAGCCGCGTCCACCCGACGCGGCAGGCACACGCAATGCGGCTCTTGACCTGGACAACAGGCAAGTCTGGTTCCTCCTGCCTCTGCGATGCCCGGCGGGTGAAGGAAGGGCCGGGCGTTGGAACCCCGTCAGGATAATGCCTTTTCCGACAATTGGTCTCTACCACCATCGCAGCCTGCTCCCTCGAACCATTGCTCCTGTGGCCTCCCTCTCACACCGCCTTGCCGGCGGCAAAAGCCAGTCGCCGTGGTGAGAAGGGTCTGCCATCGCGGGACTGGCTTCGCACCTGACTAGGTACGTGACTCGCGATTAATAAACAGCACTCTGGGCGGGCTCGGCGGGTACCAGCACGCTATACAACTAGCTGGGAGGAAACAGAACGTGAAGCGCTGCCGGGCCACCAGTGAGAGGACACGAGCCGTCACACCACCGCTCCATCTCCCGCAAGACAGCATTTGCAGCGGCGCCGCTGAGGAGTGGGTGTCAAACCCAGTCGGCCGGGGCTGGGAGGGGCAGCCATCAGCAACCGGGAGGAAAAAAGCGACGCCTGAGGCGCCGGGCAGGTACCGGGTACTTTGCCATGTGTCGGCCGCCCACGCCACGCGGACGCACTGCACACTCCTCCCCATCTCCCACCAATGCCCCTGGCCGCAAACATGCAATTACCAGTGCTGTCGCTATTCCCGAGCGCCACGCCGCGGGCCCGCGGGTGGGCCTGCGCAAACGGGCGATGGATGATGGCTTTGCCTGGCTGTTGGACGCAGAACCGCATGCAGCGCCGGCCGGCCTTGGCCCAGCACGCTGGCTGGGGGTCCCTGAGTCCTGGTACCGCTGCCGCTGCCGCCGTCGCTGCCGCCGATGCCGCTGCCGCCAGAGTCCGCCGGGTGCAGCAAGCAATAATTACATGCTGCTTGAGGGCCCAGGCTGCTTACCTGAGGTGAGAGGCACGAGCAGGAGGTAATTTGGTGCCTCCCCTACCTTGCCCCGTGCTCGCTAACCGTACACGGCTTCAGACTCAGCCCCCCGCCCGGGAGCCGAGACGACGGGCAGCCCTGCGATTCTATCAATGCGAAGCGACAATCTGAGCCTCGTATAGGGGCCCATGCCACGGTTATCCCGAAATCAGCGGCCGGTACAGTCATGCGGCCCCAGCCGGCCAAGAGCCAGCCACAAAAGGTCGCCATTCGCGGCACGACTGCGAGGTGCGAGGCAAGGTGTCTGGGCTGGGGTACGGTCCCTGACCAAGAGGGGGCTGCCTGTGCGGATCGCTGCTGGGGCGCGCCAGCGGACTTGCGGGCCTGGCTTCCTGCGAAGGCGCCAGCAGGAATGATTGTCGTGTCGTGCGCCTCGGGGCTGCGCCAAGCACCGCCAGCGGCGGAAGCGCAACGCGGCGACATGCAGCTTTGTCTCCGGCTTTACGGAGCACGAGCGGGCCAGCGTGGTAGTGTTCCAACGCCGGCAAGCCTCATCGGGATGCCCTCCTGTATTCATGCGGAGGCGGCTGCGGTGGCACGGTGGCACGGCTCTGTCTTGGGCGAAGCTCACTGGCCTCTGCAGACTACCGACCGTTTTGAGCACGAGCACAACCATGCTCGGTGGTTGGGGCGCATCGAAGCTTTGTCGTCTGCCGTGCTCCAACGAGGCAAAACCACACCCCCTCCCCCTACCTAACCATCTCGGTCTGGTGTCGCCTTGAAAATCAATCTACCATCGAGTGGGCCCGTTCGACACCTGCCCGTGCGCGTCTTGAGCGGCACTTATTATCAGTTCAGCGAGCTTGATCATGCCCACACACGATGGCCGCTTGAGATGGCCTGGCTGGTTGGCGGTGACCCACGTGCATCTCGCAGTTCGCCGAGGCCAACCAGGCTTATTGCAACCGCAGGGCGGTCAAACTGGTGGGAGTTTCCGGTATCTACGCCACTGCCGGCTTGGATGAGCCTGCCACTTTGGTCTATCGACCCGTTTATGTCCACCGGCAGTCAATTCACCATCCAAGACTCGCTATCCAAGGCTCTACCCAATAGCCGAGTATCATCGGAAACGGAGCAGCCAGATGGGCGTCTCACGTTCAGCAAAGTCCGTCCACGCCGCGCTGCCTGCTCTCAACTCCACGTCGAGTTCCTATGCCATCAGGTATGCAGCACTGACGCAATCATCGGCGGCGGTGCATTGACGCCATGTCTTGCAGCTGTTTTCGTGAGAGTATTTCGGAAACTCTGGTTGTTGCTGCTGTCTTGGCCTTGGATCCAATGCCATCAGACCCCTTTCGCACCGTTGGTGCGCATTCTAACCAAGGCTCGGCCTTGCCGCTGCGGGGACGGCCATGGCGGCCGACCTCCGCCAGAAACCGAACCGGGGCCCGTGTCCCGCATTGTGTCGGCGTTGCTCCCCGAGATCGTCTGCCGGGTTTCGACTTCCTGGCGTGTGTTTCGTGTCACCCGGGGGCATCTGCCGATGTGAGATTGCGTCTTCATCGTCGTCACGTCTCGCTACTTGTCGTCCGTTGCCCGACCCGATCTCTTGCAACGGTCGTCGAGGTTCCCGGTCGAGCTCAGAACGGTGTGCTGCAGGTCGCACTGCACGCGGACGAGGCGGACAAAACGTGGCCTTGCAGTGGCCGATGACACCTCTTAATCATCCACCATCTGATTACTGCGTCATCTGCGAATCAGGCCGCAGGGGTCTCGAATCCCCATCGCTTGTTGGTCGTCTGGGTATGGTGTGTTTGCTGCCGTTACCCCGTCCCAGACAACCAACCAACCAGCGTGCCATTCAACCATTGAATCTCTGCGTTGGCTGTTGCCACGCTGCCACCGCCAGCCAGCCAGGAGGAGGAGGAACCAAGGGCTTCCGTGGCGCCGATCTCGCCGGCCCCATTTCCCGCTGACATGCGCTGCAAGATGACAGCATCCCCGGCAGAGCGAGGCAAGCCGACTCGCTGGGTGATTTGCTCGTAATACGAGCAGCTGCGTTTGACCCGTCCCCCGACTTGCCCGAGAACCGAAGAATTATCCGAAAGCTGCTATTGGTGATGGGGCACGACGCCCAAAACCACAGCTGAGCCGCGGGACGCCGCTGACATGTGAACAGGCTGTGTCATTCTCTCGCGAGGGCGCGGGGCCAATTGCTTTCGAAGTGGCCTCTGCATGCTTCGACCTGTCTGTGAATGCAACTGACGAACTAAAAGGATGGTCTGTGTCTCGAAGCAAGCCGCCGTCTCTGAAGTGGCGTGATTCCAGATACCTAGGTCGCATCTGTGCTCTTATGAAGCACAAGTCTCGCCGCATTGAATACCCCCCCTCGGCGACCAAGGCCAAGACGTCTGGTGCATGCAGGTACATGACACAACCACGGGCAACACGGGCTGCCACGGGACGGTGATGGGGCCCCATGGCCCGGCTTCACCAACCGGAGCCATCCGTAAAATCTCGGCGTTCCGCATGCAATCGCGCAAGAGCATGCAGGGTCTGGAGCGCTCGCCATCGCCGCGGAGGATGGCCATGCTCGGCAACCCCTCCGCGGCGGTGGTGACGGCATCGCGGGCGTCGGACATGGCACGAGGGCCACCGGAGCTGCAGTCGAGGGCGTTGCGCAGCGAGGCGGCTTCATTGCGGGCGCAGGCCTGCAGAGCGCACCTGGTTTGAGCCAGCTGCAGATGTGTCTCTCGCGTGCTCTCGCGCTGGGTGCTGCGCCCCATGCCAGACTTGCACGCATCTACTCCGTACACGGAGCAGGTACACGTAATAGGTAGCTGAAGCCGTGCTCGTGGTGTCGAGTGACAAGCCAGCTTCATCCCGAGAGCCTGGGATGCTGGAACATGGCTGTAGGCTGGTTGCGACCCAGCAGCGTCCGTCGATCATCGGCCCGAGGAACTGGCCCGGCGTCAGCTTCGGGCTATCGAAGACGGGCATGAGGCAATCGTCATCGAAACATGACCGCACCGCCTTGAGATCATGCCGGCCATGGGCTGTCGGCTATGGGCTGCTTCGGCACGAGCGAGACGCACGATTGCCAACACCACCTCACTCGATGCGAGTCTTGCACCCTCGTCCTCACTTGTATCCCGTTCTCTGTCTGCACGTTCTTTATCGTATTTTGTAAGATGTGATGTAATGTACACACATGCCCGGCTCCGAGATGCTCTCCTAGACCCTCGAGTTTCTGGGCCGCAGTCTGCTTGAGTACCAGGCCATACCCCTTCGTTCGCCTCCCTCCCGACACCTCTCCCGCTGTCCGTCCCTATCACATGCAGGAAGAAGAACCCAACGCCATCGCTAGTCTCTCATCGGCCACCCAAGCCAGGCGTGCTCAGCATCGCGGCGGCAACCTGACAGGATGTGGAATAGAGAGTAAACAAGTGCACAAAAAAGAAAGCCGATCCTCAGACGATAGTCGCCACAGTCTATATGGACGTGGGCGCGGCATCGGCGCGCCACCCCTTGCTCCGCATGTTCATCTCGATCGTCTTCCAGATCTGCTCCACCACCTCCTTGTCCCTGAAGCGGGACGAGTCCTGCCCGTCGCCGCCCCTCCAGCGGTCCACGCCCGTCGAGAGCACGCGGTGGCCCCAGCCACGGACGTTCTCGGGCGCCTGCTCGCCGCGCCAGCCGACGAAGATGCCGAGCGTGTGCTTGAACAGGTCGTTGGGGCTGCTCCACTTGTAGTTCTTGAACTGCCACGTCTGGCCGGTGGTGAAGACGGCGACGACGCGGTTCCAGTACTCGGGCTTGAACTGCTCCGAGCCCTCGACGAGGATGAAGCGCATGGGGCGGTTGGGGTCGATGCCGCGCATCGTGCGCTGCACGTGCAGCATGCTGGCCGTCGAGGCGGCCGCGTCCGGGGGCACGAACTTGCCGTCCTCGAGGAACGAGCGCACGTTGGACATGCGGAGGAGCGACGACGCCGAGGGCGAGAGGAGGATGATGGGGTCTGGGCGTCGGGAGGGGCCCTTCTGGTTGATGGAGAGTGAAGGGTTGAGGCCGGCGGCAGAGGCCGACTGCGACTTCTTCTGGATGAAGGGTATGGCGAGTTTCCGGACGTGGGAGAAATCCTGCAGGACGTTAGGACGCTTGGGGACTTCTACGCGGGAACACGGAGCTCGACGCAATCTTACCGTAGCCTTGATGCCCCTCAGGACGGTGTTGCGGTCACCCATGCGACGCTCACCGTCGTAGACGCTCGCCAGCCGAGGATCAAGGGTGCCTTTGCCGGCCCTCGCCTTGGCGGCCGACGACACGGCGCCAGGCTTGGCCGCCGGCGCAGCCCCCGCGGCCGCGGCCTCGGCATCCCCGGCCAGCGGCTTGATGTACTCGCTCTCCTCGCTGGCGCCCTCGAGCCAGGTGATGAGGTCGAGGCGCTCGATGAAGCCCAGGTTCTGGACCTTGGCGGCCCCGCCGGCGGCGGCGAGCTCGTCGTTGAGCGTCGTGGCCGAGGCGTTGTACTCGGGGATGGCGAGCTCGCGGTTCAGCCACGCGAAGTAGATGCTGCGCAGGTCGACGGGCTTGTCGTTGGAGATGAAGCGCGTGGGCGCGTCCAAGGGCAGCGCCGTGCCGCGGCTGGCGAACTGCAGGTGCGAGGCGTGGGCCAGGTCCGTCTCGGCGGCGCCCGGGTCGTCGGACGGGCTGGGGACGACGGCGCTGCCCGACGAGATGGCCTGCCGGAGGAGGAGGAGGGGGTCATGGTCGGCGAGGGCCATGGTGACGGGCGGGCGGGCGTGGTTCGCGAGGTCTGGAGAGGTGGAATTGTGCGCGGCGGTGGTGGTGAGGGCCGTCGGCATGTACGCGCGGGAGGCGGTCGGCGTACGCGGGGCACAGAGGGGCGAGAGAGGCAAGCAGCCAAGGATTCGGGTGCTCGCCGGCGAGGATTGTCGAGGGACGATGGCGGTGGTAGGAGGTGGTCGCGGTGTGGTGGTTTGGAGAGCTTTGCAGAGCCGCAGTAGGGGCAGGGATGTGAGCGCAACCTCTCCGTCTGCCACCCGCCAATCAGGAGCCTTGATCAACCGCATCTCGCAACTTGCAGCTCGGAACGAGGTAGAACGTCTCGACATCATTCATACCTGCTCTTCAACAGAATTTCCACATCCCAATTGTATTTCCATAGATATATAGAATGGAGAGGCTTTTGATTTGTTCCAGCCTGAGTTGAAAGCGCTGAGATACAGACGGCTCGGCCCCGTGGCCGGCCCCAATTCAAAACGCCCTTTCTCACTTGAGGCGACATGTCCCTGTTTAAGGTACCAGCCCGTCATCGGTACAATGCAGAGTGAATATGTAAATTTGTGAGTATGTAATTTTTAGAATGTGACATGCATTCATGCGAGTGGCACTGTTCTACGGCCGAACACCGTGCCAAGACTGTCTCGCTCGACTGCTCATGATGATCCAAAAGACATCCAACGCCCGTCATCGCCAATGCAATTGCAATTGCTTAGCAAGCAGCAGAAGACCACCAACGCCATAACAACAAAAGACTGCCCGCTGCCCAGCCCAGACGAACCCCCCCGTCGACCATGCTCTCTCTCTCTATATGCCGAAAACCAGCTTCATGCGTTCGTACGTGTAGAAGCTGACGGCCACCATGGGGACCACCTTGGCGTAGCCGATCGTCAGCCCCACGAAGAAGCCCCGAATGCCCCGTTCTCGGAAGATGGTCCGGGCAACCTCGCCGAGCCTCAGCCTGCGGCCGTCGCCGACCGCGCCGCCGACCTGCATCCGCCGCCGCATCACCTCGAGCGGGTACGACGACGTCTGCGAGATGAGGCCGGCTATGCCGCCCGCCGTCAGCTCAGCCCACGAGCACAGCGGCGCGGGTTTGTCGGCCGGCTGGCTCGGCTTTTTCGGGAGGGTGGTGTATTGTGCGATGGAGGGGTGACGGAACACGTCGCTGACGGTGTCGTGCGTCAGGAAGGATATGCCGGCATACGGCAGCATGCCCAGCAGCGTGGGATAGAAGCCTCGGTAGAAGTTGACCAAGCCGACTCGAGGGGCAGCAGCTTCGACCGCGTGATTGACCGTCCCGGCTATGGACGACGTCGCACCGGGGATCTTTGGGGCCGCCGGCTGCCCGACAGGATGCTCGTTGTATATTTTCCGGCAGATGGACGTTAGGGAAGACCGGCCCTCGCGCTTCGTCTCGAATGCGAGGCGCACGCGGACCAGCTCTAGCGGGTATGTGAAGAAGACAGAGGTGACGCCGGCGAGACTGCCGCTCAGCAGCCGCCGTATGGGTGTTTCGTGGTGTTTGTCGGGGATGATGACGGCTCGGATCTGCTCGTAGGCGAGGAACTTGATGCCGGCGTAGGGGAAAATGCGAAGTAACGTAGCGGAGTGCCCTCTATACAGCCCTCGGCCGCCCTCGGACCGGTATATGTCCTTCATGGCGGAGACGACGCCAAAGGACGACCCCGTGTACTTTGCGAATTGCTGGTTGCCGGACTGGAAGAGGATTTTGACCCGGTCGAGCGGCGCGACGAGCGTCTTGGCCTGTTTGCGATGGCGTCAGCAATACGCTCTCTCAGTCGGTCGCTTCTCAGGAAGCGTGGGAAATAAAGGGTATACTCACAGCGCAGCCTGCCATGCCGCCGGCGACGCCTGACCGCCACACATAGTCCCAGGATCTCGTCTTCTGCTTGCGCGGCGTCAGCGCCTCGTCGTCGGTGGGACAGACGGCGGGATCCTTCTTTTCCGGGACGGCGACGGCGGCGACATGATGCCTCATCTGCTGGACCTGATCGCGCGCGATCTCGGACACGGAGGGCGCATGGTCCATGAGGACCTGCGAGGACGGCATTCCGGAACTCAACTCGACCAGCACGTGGCAGCCTCGGGTGGGTTGAGTTTGGGCGTCTCAAGGCACTGGCATGCCGGCGCGCGTCGTGCGGTGCGTGTCCAGTGGCGCAGGGGAAGGCGAGTCCAGGCTTTCCTGAGGCACAACGCAGCGATAGGGAGGGAGGGACAAAGAAAGAGTCGAGGTTCGTAGGCGCAGTGTTTGGTGAAAGTGTGGGAGAAGGAGGAGGCGGTCGGCCGGTGTGCGTGAGGAAATTCCGAGCCAGCGCGGGACCCCCGGTAAAGTGGCCGCGGACGTCATCCGCAGCGCTCTCAGTGGTCACGCCCGCTGAAGAAAGCAACTGCGCCGCCGGGCTTTCTGGGGGGGACTGGGGGGCCGAGGCGGGGGGCGCAAACCCGCTGCCAGCGCGCCGGGGCGTTTCGAGCCGAGGATTGCCGAGACGCCCTGTGCTGAGCCGAAGGCGGGCGGGCTGACGCTCCAGAGCGCGCGTTCCACCCTCGAGTTCCCGAGCCGCCGAGCGCCAGGATAGGCAAGCAGGCACGAGTACGGGGAGTACGAGCACGGGTAAGCACAGCGCGCTGTGAGGCCCGGCTGGGAGACGAACGGCCTCCTCCCATGCGCCGCCGCATCCATGTCCGCAGGGCGTGAGGAAGCGCTGCAGCAACCCGGCCACGACGCGCGCTCCAGTGTCCTCTTCCAGACTGACGACGCGTCCGTCGTCTTGCTGGACATCCCGCGGTCCCTCGAGGAGAGCCAGGTCCGGCCGGGGCAGATCCCCACGCGCCGCATCTACTCGGACCCTCCGCCGGCCGCGCCGTTCCCGACGCCGGAGCCGAAGCATGGAGGTGCCGGCGCCGCCCACGCCTGGCCGCAACAGTCCCCGGCCGCGCAGATCGCCGACTTGATGACGGCCGCAGCCGTGCAGGACGCCCTGCAGCAGCTGGCAGGCCACTATTCAGGGCCCTTTCACCTGCCCCGGGTCGCTGCCCCGGAAGCGACTGTCCCAAGTGACCCGGAGAGAACCACATCCACCGTCCCGGAGGCAACATCTCCAGCTGCCTCAGAAGCAGCTATCCCGGCGGCATCATCTCCCCCGCCCTTCATACCGCCCGACGCTAGCTACCTCCATGGATCGGTGCAGGACGAGAGGCAGACGCTGCTTGACACGGCGCCCGAGTTCCGGCTCATCGTCCTCGACCCGCCGTGGCCCAACCGCTCCGCCCGGAGGCGAACAGACAGGTACGCCACGGCCGCCAGCCTGCCCGAGATACGCGAGCTGCTCGCCGACATACCCGTGTCTGCTCGTCTCGCGCCGGACGGCCTCGTCGCCGTGTGGATCACCAATAAGTCCAGCATCCCCGAGCTGCTCACCTCCCCGGCCGGCGTCTTTGCCTCGTGGGGGCTGGAGCTGGCGTGCGAGTGGATCTGGGTCAAGATCACCAGCTCCGGCGAGCCGCTATACGACGTCGACTCGCTTTGGAGGAAGCCGTGGGAGAAGCTCCTCATCGCCAAGCGTCGGGGCATCCCCACGCCGGCTGCGCTCAGGCCCAAGGTCATCGTCGCGGCCCCGGATATACACTCCAGGAAGCCCAACCTGCGAGGACTGTTCCAGGACGTGCTCGGCCAAGACTACGTCGGCCTCGAAGTCTTTGCGCGGAACCTGACGGCGACGTGGTGGGCTCTGGGAGATGAAGTTCTGCGTTTCCAGGAAGCTATACACTGGCAGCCGGTAGCAAACGAGTCAATCCCACCCCATAGATAGAGCTAGTTTCGTTTGACATATTTCTTGGTCTTTTTGAGTTTTGCCATTAGTGATTGTGACTCGGCCATGGCTACGCCTATTGTACAGCTGTCGAGCCCGCTAATCATACAAGGTGTGGCCGCTCAGAAACCGGATGGTCCCTCGTCGACGTGTAGCCTCCACATGTCTATCCCCTCTTCTGACGCCCAAATCCCCGCTCATGACCTGGGTGCGGCGTCGCCGCTCTTCGCGTCGCCATCCTTGGCCGTGGCGTCGCCCTTCTTGTCCGCCGCCGCCAGTACGCTGTCCCACTTCGGATCCAGCACCACGTCGTTGGACCATTTGACCTGCCCGGACAGCATCTGCTTGGCCAGGCCGGCCAGCTCCTTCCGCTCCTTGGACAGCGGCTCCTGGCTCTTCATGGGGATGGCGAACTTTTGCTGGTTGACCTGCTCCTCGTTGCGCTTCTCCATCAGGTCCTCGCGCATCTTCCACAGCTCGTTGCTCCACGGCTCGAGGTTCGTCGGCACCTCGGGCCACTGGAAGGGCTTCGACAGCTCGACCGTCATGATCTTGAGCGGCTGCGGCCGGTACCACGACCGCGAGTGTGAGTTGCGCTGCGTCAGCGGCTGCTGCTTGACGTACGACCGCACCGTCTTGACCTCGACGTTGTACAGGTTCCACAGGTAGTCGCGGAGATCGAACTTGGTGAAGCGCAGGGGCACCTGGAAGCAGGCCTCGTTGGGCGGCAGATGCTCCTTTCGCAGGAAGGTGATGACATGGTTGGGCCTGTGGGCAGAGAGAGAGATGGGGGGTTAGCAGCCGTGGGATGGAATGCAGTCGGCGCAGTCGGGTGGGAGCGAGCTCACAGAAACACCTGCTTCTTGCCCAACTTGAAGGCCGGTAATTGGCGCGCGGCCACCTTTGCTGCTTCGGCCATTGTCGCGCGCGTGGTGTGAGGTTATCGCG
>JALHBU010000172.1:0-180351 GCA_024340005.1 Tolypocladium tropicale | reverse complement strand
GGGGGGGGGGTACGTACTCCACAGTTGACCTTGCTTTCGACTCTTGACAAAGAACATGCATTGCAATCCCATGTCTTCTCTTTCATCGCGGAAAGTTTGTTAAAAGATCGCTTCAGACTACTGAAACGGCCTAGTATTCGTTCAACAGCGCTGTTTGTTCGGAGTTTTGAGGTGGGCCGGCGGGAGACACGATGTGGACGTTACGCATCAAGAACGTAGAAACTCGGTGATTAGGGTGGTAGTTGTGCAACTTGATGGGCGAATTTGCAGTGAGATATAGATGCCCATGATCAGTTTGAAGTAGATGCAAGTTGTTAGTTTAGGTCGAATTTTCGTGATTTCTCACGGACTGGGTAGAGCTAACGGCGCATCCCCCACATCACCTACATCGACGTCGTGCTGCGGTGTCCAGAGAGACCCGGTCAGAGAAGAGCGTAGACATCAGCGTTATAGTTGAAAGCCTACTTCAGCGTTTGCACATTCGCTCGCTCTGGTTGCAAAGCAAAGCCGTTTGCCGTTTATTGGCACACTGGTTACAGTGTCGCTTCCGCGGAAGCGTGCTAGCAGCAGCCCGAATCATCAACCCGCCAACTGCCGCCGCCTCGATTCACGTTTCATCTCTGCAAAGTGATAGCCCGCGTCGGGAAGACATGGCGAGCGCTGTTTGCCAGCAACTCTTGTAGCGAGATCACTGACATCACCCTGGGTTATTCCTTTGTGCCCCAGCTACCGGTTTGTTCCTACAGCGTTCATGACCGACAGGGGGTGTTCGCGGCGCCGCGACTTCTTCCCGCCACATGCTCATAAAACGCACGACGCACGAGATTAGCCAGCTTCAGAGGTTCTGCTCATGAACAATCAACCTCCGTCGCTCACTTTTGACAAACTCCCCACGAACCACCTAGCGCCACCTTCGCCATGGGCAACTCCATGGCGACATCTCGCTCTGTGAGCCCTCCGCCGCCCATCACGGACGACATCGACGTTACTCCTCGCCCATCTCGCACCAAGACACTCGGGGGACGACATTTAAATAGCCCCAGCAGCGGTGAGAAGAGGTCACCGGAGGTAGCTAACATGGAGCCTGGGCTGTCGGACGCCGGTGACTCCCAACTCCGCCACACCGTCCCTGACGTGGACTGGGGTGAGGAGATGGAAGAGGAGAAGCAGCGCTACCCTGGCGCGAGTACTTGGGCTAAGGACGAAGAGCGCCTGTTTGAAGTGCTCTTCCTTCGACAGGATCTGCCGCTATTGCCCGCCCACTGGGACGTCGACTTTCGTGGTGTGCCCATGGTGGACAGCATCTTCGAGACGTCGGACGAGTTTCCACCCATAGTATACGCGCACTCGAGAAAAGAGTTTCAAGGTCACGAGAGCCACCCTCTATTCACTCGCGTGATATTTATGCTGACACGAGATAAAAGCTACCATGGCTCTGCTGCGGCTGGTTGACTTGACATCCCGCGTACGCACCGCCAGCCAGTCAGGCCTGCGGCACAAGGCACCTGCACTCATCAAGAAAGATATTGTCAATTTCGTGAATTGGGCCGCCGAGGATGGCGGCTACAAGTTCCTCAAGTATGTGCCCAACATCGTTGTCGAGACCGTCGACGCGGAGATGGAAGAGAGCGACATCACCAAGACCATGCAACGACGCTTACGTGCGCTCGCACGTATGCAGCGCGAGTTCTTACGGGTCGACCGCGATCACAACTTCTGGGACGTCGACGAGCAGCGAGCTCAGAGCTCGGCTTCAACGCTACACGAGCTGCTGCTTGCAAAGTACACGCTCGAGGACGACGACTTGACTAGTAACGAGGGCTCACTGGTCAAGGTTGAAGTCAAGGTTGAAGACGGCACTCCGGATCTGATGGATGTTCAGAGCCTGGAGACTGATAGCAATGGCGAACTGGAAGAGGAAGACGATGACGACGACAAGGCTACAGACAATGGCGAGTCTCCCAAAGATATCGACGCCACTCCAAATCCCAGGGGGTCTGAAAGTCCCTCCTCCCAAGACACAGACACCCACTTAGATGCGACCATACCTGCTGCATCCTCCTCTGACACCATCCAGTATCGCCGCCGCCCGCCCGTCGTCTACGGCCTTTTCATCCTGCGCACCTCTGTCTTCTTGCTCACGGTCGACGCCGCCAAGGGCGAGACAGCCTACGTCAGCTTCCACGTCGACGTCCACTTCATGGACTGCCAGCAGAGCGTCTGGAACGCCCTGACCATCGCCATCGCCGTGTGCCTCGCGCGGGACGAGCTTATGGCGCGCGCCGAAGACTTTGAGCAGGCTGACGCCGTGGACGAGAGTGACCCTGATGCGTGAGGGTGGTGTGTAGCACGCTTGCGCTGGGACCCTAAATCATCGGTTGTCTTTTCAAGTAACTGAGAGAGGATACGGAACATTTACGATTAATGAATACATGGGATCGCGCCACACTCAAAGGGGATGATGAGACATAACCTGTCTGCTGCGTGAATATTGAGCCCTTCTCAGAACATGCCGTATGTGCCGTCTAATATGTCTGAAACCCAACTGGCATCAATGCTGTCTATGACCTGACCCCAACGCCCAACTATGATGGCCGGACATGTGCCGCCCTCCTGGAAGCCTTCCATCTCGTATCTACCTGTACACGCATTCGCTTTTTATATCTATACACTCAAACCCCACAGCCGTCTACTCAATAAAAAAAAATACAACGAAAGGGGAATATTTACAGGTCTTGCCTGTCGGCCGGCGACCAGATCTCGAGCTGGTGGAGCAGCCGCTGGTACAGGAAGAGCATGCAGCCGCTCTGGATGAAGGTCCAGACGCCGCGCGGACCGACGCCGCGGAACCACCCGGCAAGGCCCTCGGTGCGGTAGATGACCCTCAGGCCGGTGATGACCGAGGACGTCTCGAGAGCCATGGCGCCGGGCTTGGGCCGGTATGTGCTGGGCGACGAGGTCGATATGTGGCGCTTCTGCGGGTTGAAGTCCTTACTGTGACTCGAGTGGTCGGCGGGCGTGTTGACCTGCGTCTGCAGCCGCGTCTTGATGACGTCGAGCGGGCAGGTGATGATGCCGGCCAGACTGCCGGCGGCGGCGCCGGTGAGGAGCTCGAGCGGGCCGCCAATGTCGCGGCTCTGCTTGTACTTCCTGGCCCAGGTGGTGAACTGCTCCCAGAACATGAACTGCAGCGCCGAGAAGGGAAGGTCGCGGTAGAGGGTGGCCTTGTAGCCGTAGAAGAGGGCCGAGGCGCCCTCGGTGTGGACGATGGTGCGCGCCGCGTCGAGGGTGCCGCGGTAGTTGTAGCCGGAGCGGAAGTGCGGGTTATTGTACTGGCCCTGGAGCTGGAGACGGGTTTTGAGTACTTCGGAGGGAACGTAGACGACGGAGGCGGCCAGGTCGCCGAGGAAGCCTGCGCACTGTCAGCCTGATTTGAACGATCTAGTTCGGACGGAAGAACCCCTGCTTACCTGCGGAGAGATAGGCCAGGTGATGTTGCAGGCCGTGGTCGATGAGAAACCTCTTGCTCCATTCGTACGTGCCGAAAAACAGGACGGTGCCCGGGAACGAGCCGCCCAACGCCGGTATCCAGCCGCTGTACAGCCCTCTCCGGATGCCTTCTTGCCTCCAGATTGTGTAGTAAGACCGCCCCAGCGACGTGTATCTTGACGGGACGTTCGGGTCGCCCTGTTGCCGCGTCTTGACGGTGTCGAGCGAGTGCATCAGCAGATCACCCGTGGAGCCTCCGATGCCGCCCGCGATCATGGCCTGCATCACCGCCGCCGGTCAGCGCAACGTCCCAGTGTCATTCCACGGGGGGAGGAAGCATCAAACTCACATGAATGTACGGCGGCCGGCCCTCGACCTCGACATCCTCCAACTCCATGCTATGATGGGGCTCGGAGCCTCTGCCGCTGCGTTCCGACAGGCCAGGCGAGTAGTGTCCCGCATGGCTCGCGGGCGGCAGCTCGGGCGCGATGACGACGTCGTCGTCGAGCGTGCCGCTGCCGCTACTGCTCGGTGACGCCGTCGCCGCGGAGGATGTCGAGCCGGCCGAGAAGAAGCTGGAGATCTGAGAGGCGAGGGGCATTCCAGACAGCGAAGTCGAGGGATCGAACGAGGAGCGAAAAGGTCGAGGGGCAGAGGCCGCGCGCCCAGCAAAAGCGTGCGCTGGGCTGGGCTGGGCTGAGCGGTTTTAAATCGAATGCACGGCGTCTGCGCTCTTCTAAGGCGTTCTGAAAGAGGGACAAGACAAAGGAACTGGGTCGCGCAGGGTTCGCGTGAGAGTCGTGGTGGTAGTGGTTG
The DNA here is from genome assembly GCA_024340005.1 of Tolypocladium tropicale. Classification (NCBI taxonomy): domain Eukaryota; kingdom Fungi; phylum Ascomycota; class Sordariomycetes; order Hypocreales; family Ophiocordycipitaceae; genus Tolypocladium; species Tolypocladium tropicale. The sequence goes on along the minus strand of JALHBU010000172.1, from coordinate 176,046 downwards.
GTGCGTGGTGCGTCGACGAGGCTCGCGAGTTTCGCAGAGGATTTTGCGCCGACATTATCCCCGAGCCACCCACTGCAGTTAGAGGCCGGTACCTGCGGGTGGCCCGTGCGTGGCGTTTTCCTTTCCGAGCCTCACTGGCCGGTCTGGCCGAGCCGCCGTCAGCGAACTCGGCATTTTCGTCGTCGGACGCTGCTCGCGCGGACGGCAAATTCGCCAGAAGGGGAAGCGCGCACGGAATTAATTGAATGGATATCACGGAGAGGCTGCTGCAAGAGTATCTGCTCGTGCAAGCATGGCTTCGTCCGTCACGCGGCGGGCGTTGTGCAACGGGCCCGCCCATTTTTGCAGTGCAGGGCCGTTTAGCGAGCCCAGCAGGAATTTGGCGTCACTCTAATAGTGACCGCCTGCGCTGAAGGACGTATGTGTATATACTACCGTTGAACAACCAAACAGAGCATATTTGAGGGCGGCAGGGACTGTCACCCTTGCTATAGGAGTAAAGGAGCGATGCGAATTTTGTACATTTTGATTCAGTGCGACGGACCTTTCATGCTACTCGCACAAGTCCTTCAACTACAGTTGGCCCAGAGAGAAGCATTGTCTTGGATCTATCCTGCAGTCATTTATATTTTGCCCATAACTTTAGGGAGAAGCTCGCCACTGTATAGGAAATGGTAACATGTTGGCGAGCGAGGGGAAGTTGTAATATGAAGTTCCGTAGGGCCCGTGAGTGAGCTCTCCAACACACCTCATACGTCTTGTAAGTCAAGCTACGACTATGACTCCCACCGGATGGGCTTTCTCGCAACGTTGAGTTGCAACAAGGCCTAAGAAAAGAGCCTGTAGTGCTGTGTAGACCCTTAACAAGTAAATCACCGTAATATTCGTTACCTCACTCCTTCGTCGAGGTCTGCGGCATGCTTTCAACGCCACTGATTAACCCAAATTCGATCTGAAATTGCTGCGAAGCTCAGGTGGCAAGTAAAAATTTCGCCTGGCAGCTATTTCTGCAGACTATTACCACGTACAGTAGCCGTTCACAGTGAAACAAGACATAACAGCCGATCCGGCATGCCGATACCCAGAGCCTCCGGGCAAAATATTGTGTACAAGATCTCGAGTAATATACAACTGCTTCTCAGCAGTAAGCCTTGCTCCTCCATATCAGACACAGCGTGTTGTACAAGCCGAAGCCCTCCTCTCACTCCACCAGTGGCCGCCTCTCGTGCTCCCACCACTTCACGGGCCCAAACTTCTTGAAGGGGTAGACAATGTGCGTGACACGCCCCGTCAGCAGCCTCCGCGACACCGGCCCGTACGTGTTGCTGTCGAGGCTCGACCCCGGCGGGCCATCGCCCTCGACCCAGACATGGCCCTGGGGGATCCTGACCGTCGAGATCGGGTACGGCGCTTTCGTCCGCACCACGTCGCCTTCCAGAGCGACGACGCGCTTCACGGCCACGGTCTCTGGATGCAAAGGACTCCTGTTTGCACGAGCGTCAGCTCCCATCCCGCATATCAAGCCCCATGTCTTCACGGCGCCTCCTTCAAACCTGGGAGAACTCACCTCAGTGTGACAATCATCCCCCTCTCCAGCCCTTCCTGCGGCGCCCACTTGTAGTTCAGAATCACATCCCTCCTCAGCGTCGAATCCTTGTCCGAGTTCATGAACGGGTACATCGACGGCCCGTCCACGATGGTCAGTTCCGCCACGTGCAGGTTGAACCAGGCAATGACGGGGATCCACGTCGCGAACCCCACGAGCTGCAGCGCAGCCGTCCTAGCCGTGCTCGGCTGCTTGCTCCTCAGCCGCGCCCATAGCGAGCCGAGGGCCATGGGCACGCTGCGCGAGATGCGAGGTGAGATGGGGTTGGGTGCGTTGGGCGAAATGCGTGGTTTGAGGTTTTGAGTCTCAAGTGAGATCTGGGGTCCTGCAGAAATGGGCGTCTGCCAAGCCACCGTGGAAGGGTGGGCTAGCGGGCCGTGGCGCCGTTCGGGGAGCGCCAGCATCAACCCCAAGACGGAGCCTTCTATTACAACCATGAGGACCAGCGGCCCGGTTTACCGTGTATATCATGTGCTCAAATGAGTCTGCGTGCTAATACCAGGAATTCAAACCAAAAATATCTAATGAATGCAATGCAGTATTTTCTTCTTTCGGCGCCGTTTCGGGCGTCACGTGCTGTGGGATAACTACATCATGCCAGACATATCCAGCTCCTTTGTACGATTTCAGGCTAACCCACTACTCTGAAGCTGCTTGTTGCTAGCAAAGGTGTGACTCGAGGCTTTTTCGAGATTGCGACACTCTTGCTTGATCCTCGAGCACTTTGTTCCAGGCTCCCGAGAACACGACGATATGTGTCGACTGTTGCTTAGACCGTCTCGGGGATGTTGTCGTCGCTCTCGCTCACACTCTCGTCACCGCTAACCTCAGCGTTCTCGCGCTCCCTCTTCTCCATCAGCGCCTGCAGCTCGGCGTCATCGCTCTCCGTCACAGCCTTGGGCTCCATCTTGACAGTCAGGTTGCCACCGGCTCCCTGGATGCTCTTCCGGATGTCGGCGATGGCCTCCTGCAGACGAGTGATGCCGAGGTTCTTGTCCAGGCAGGTGCTGGTAAGCACGTACAGAGGCGGGGAAACGAGCTTGACCTTGACCTCGGTGCCGTTCTCGCCCTCGGCAGCGTTGCCCGCCTCGGCGGTTCGAAGCGCGGTCTTGACCGCATCGATGCCCTCGTAGCCGAAGCAGGTGACCTCGATGTCGGCACGGACCTTGGTTTTTTGGGGCGTAAGGCGCTTGCTGATGTACAGCTTCAGCTCGTCGGAGACGGGCTGGCTGGGGAAGGTGATGTCGTTCCACACCTCGGGGTTGCTGATCCGAACTTAGCAGACTGCTCACACGACGGACGGGGCGCAAGACACCTACGTGATGGACAGCTTGAAGGCATCAATGGCGTGGCCGAACTTCCGGTTCAGCGGCCAGGCAATCGTCTCGTACAGGGTCTCGATGGGGACCTGAGTCTTCTCGGCGACGTGTCGCATGATCAGGTGGACCGTCTTGCTCTTGTTGTATCGCTCCTCGCACTTCACCATATCCTCGGGAGACACTCGTCGTTTTGAAAGATCGATGTATCCTGTCGGCTTCGTATCAGCAAACTGCAAAACGACGGGCCCCAGAGTGGACGGGTGGCAAGGGGCAGGCAATACGCACCCTTCTCCTTGTCAACTCTGAGCACGACGACGACCTCATTGCGCCCGACTCTGATGAGCTTCTGGATGGATCGGATACGTCTTCGCGAAAGTTCGGAGAGGAGGATCATGCCGTCGATGTTGTCGTACTCGAGCAGCTTGACGTAAGCACCCATCTCGGCGATCTGTCACCACGGCGTTAGCCGAACCCCCGCCCGTCGTCGGATCCTGGGGATGAACTGTTACGGACCTGCTTGACATTGACCATGACGAAGCTATCGATCTCCGGGTACTTCTCCTCATAGAAGCGGCAGTTTGTTAACGACATCTTGGCGGTGATATCGCGGGTTCAGAGCTTGGGTCGTCGGTAAGGAGGAGGTTTGAGGTGGGGTCGGTTCCCGAGTCGTCCTTCCGCGCGCGATGGCCTGGATTCGGTTCGTCTGCGGGTTCAAATGCGTTTCGACTGGCGGCGCAACAGGTCGGGCGGCGCGGTACTCGTAGCTGTGTCGTACGTCACGTCGCAATTGAGGCTGGTCGGGTTGAGTTGAGGAGAACAGAGAGTCATAATTTTGACATTTTGCGCTACAGGCGATGATGGTGGGGTGTGGCGGGGTGTGGCTAGTTCCGAGGAGCGGTCGGCGGCGGCAGAATTCGCCCCCAAGCTCGACAGAGGCCCAAGCTATCTCCACGTGACTGCGCAGGACCAAGTAAACAACCGCAGCTTCAGCATCCATAGTCGGTCGCGACAGCAATTCGGCCATGGCTCCAGGTAAGGGCATTTTTCGCATTGCCTTGGTCTGTCGTGACGGAGGACTTTACTGACGGCGGTTCTGCGAGCAGCAACACAGTACGAGCTCTCCCCGCCTCCGGGTGACGCTGTATCCTCCATCGTCTTCGCGCCGACGTCCCCGACTAAGCTGCTCGTCTCCTCCTGGGACAAGAAAGTCTACTGCTACGACATCGCGAGTGGCCCGGGCGAGACGAACCTTACGAATACGTATGAGCATCGCGCTCCGGTGCTAGACGTTTGCTTCGGTGCCGACGACAATGAGGCGTTCACTGCTGGCATGGACTGGGGGGTTAACAGGTACCACCACCCCCTCCTCCTCGCATTGCGCGCGCGCACCGTTGGTACTGACCGAAGAAACCAGGATTGACCTCCAGACCGGCGAAAAGACTCTTCTGAGCAAGCATGAGGCGCCAGTGCGGTGCGTTGTATATAGCCGCGAGCATGGTAAGACCTCACCAACCTCGGACGCTCGTCGCTCCTCTCTGACGATATAACAGGAATCCTTGTTTCCGCCTCGTGGGACTGCAGTCTCAACATCCACAACCTCAACGACCCTTCTAGCGAAACGAGGAGAATCCCTCTTCCCGGAAAGCCTCACGCCCTCGCCGCCAGCCCGTCCAAGGTCGTCGTCGCAATGACTGGCCGCGTCATCAACATTTACGACCTCGACGCTATGAAGGACATGTTTGCATCGGGTGCGAAGGAGCTGAAGCCGTGGCAACAGCGCGAGTCATCGCTGCGGTTCCTCACCCGCGCCGTCGCCTGCATGCCCAACGACGCCGGCTACGCCACCAGCAGCATCGAAGGCCGAGTTGCCGTGGAGTGGTTTGAGGACACGGCCGAGTCGCAGGCTCGAAAGTTCGCCTTCAAGTGCCACAGGCAAGCCGCGCCGGATGGTGATGGCGACATCGTCTACCCGGTCAACGCGCTGGCGTTCCATGCCGTGCACGGCACGTTTGCTTCAGGAGGTGGTGACGGAACCGTTGCCCTGTGGGATGCGGTTGCCAAGCGGAGATTGAAACAGTACCAAAAATTCCCCAACAATGTCGCGGCGCTCGCATTCTCCAATGATGGCAAGTACCTGGCCATCGGCGTGTGCCCTGGCTTCGAGACGGGCCAGGACGACTATACTGGGGCCGGCCAGACGGCTGTGCTGATTCGGGAGCTGGGAGACAACGAGGCAAAGGGCAAGGCGGCCAAGTAATGGCGTCTTTCATCTGAGAGCGGCTGTTTCCCTTCAGGGCGTTCGGTGGGGATGGGACTATTGTATTTATTGAACAGTTACGTGGCAGTTCGAGGGTAAAAGTTGGCTTGTAGATACCCCGACTATGAACTAGATTCTCGATTACCATACAGAGAGCCACGTGCGAAGGACTGCTTTATACCTGGTCGAATATCCGTAGCACGTTCACATCGCTGGCTTTGGTCATGATCTTAGGAGATCCAAGCGAGATCTCCCTGCCCTCAAACCCATCGCGACCTTGGAACGCTAAGCTCTCAGGGGGTGACGCAGGCCTCGGCGGCGGTATCGAGTAGTCTCTGATCCGCACTCTGTCCCGGAAAGTGTATCTGCCAATAGTCTCGATACTTCGCGGGGCATTGCGAGGGACCATCTTTAGTTTCTTTGCTGGGGTCTCCAAAGGCGCCGTCATTCGCTCCCTTCGCTCAGAAGTGATGCTCGAAGCGCGCACATGAGGCGCCGGCTCTATTTAATCTTGTAAGTATCAAGTATTGCATCATGGAGAGCGGGCCTCGCATGTACCGTCGTCGTTAAGGTCTTGAGCAGGTACAGTAGAGCTGTCTCGCTTCCTTTTGTACTCTCTTTGCGAGACAACACCATCTTGTCGCGATACGTCCAAGTTGTCCGCGAAGTCGTTGCCGCCTAACATGTTGATGCCATCTTGCCGTTGGGGTGCATCTTTTTTGTTGTCCAACGAATTCAAAGTCTGAGTAGCCATTACCCTAAAGGATCCAGATGTCAGACTTCCCTTCCGTAGCGCCTATGACTGCTAGCTTGGTGTTCTAACACATCAAGGTATTTGAACCCATCCGGAGTAAAGGGCACGACTTCCAGGTCCGCACCATGCTCGCTTGCTTGGGGCCTTGCCCTCTCGTTGCTTCTGTTATCACCAGGAGCGTCGACTTCTATGCATGGGATGTCATTGGCGCAAAGGCTCCGTCGCGCATTGAGCGGCACCTCCGGTGCGTGTGCCGATAGCATGGTGAGGTCTGCAAACTGATCTCTGGAAGAGCTTCGTGGCGTCAAGTACAAAGTTGGCAGTGTGCCACTGTCTCGTGCGTGGATATAGAAGAATCTGGGCCTGTCGAAGAGTTAAATCAATTTGAAGCTGCGGTGCTCTCCGGATGGCATCCTTCGCGGCAAGAGCCTGGGACACTGCGGACTGCGTACCTGCCGTGCTGCCGAGGAAACCCTCATCATGTCCTCGTATGCCCAAAAGGAAATGACGCAAGAAGAGCGAATTAATGATCGAGCTTCTCCCAAGGGCATTTGATATCCGAATACTCCTCTGCGCTGGGCCTGCTGCTGCGTGACGACCGCGCGAGGGCCTTGGCCGCGAAGCAACGTCATGGGGACAAAACATTGCGGCACATGTATCTGCTTCATTTCTAGATAGTGACCGAAGCTGAGGCTCACTGCAAGTTCAAGTCGGGTGAGCCAAGATTGGCGTCAGATTAAGATGCTGACTGCGGCCGACTGGCTGTGCTCCAGGGAACCGTCCCTAAATATACTCACCGCATCGACAGCAAACAATCACCGGATATTGTACCTAGGTATGTAGTTGGAGTAATCATAATGAGAGTCTCAGGCCTTTGAGAATTAAAACCAGAAAAATAATCGCAAAAATGATGCGTCGTTCACACTACAAGGATACAGTTCCTACAACCCAGCCAAAGACGTCGACATTAGACAAACCGTCAAGAGACGCAAATCACCATCGATTTCTCCCATGATACAACCTGTTCACATTGTCCCAACTCAGCGGCACGAATCGGTCCGGGAGCCAACGCCAGTGATACGTCCTGAAGTGGGCTCCCTACTCCCCTCCCCTGTGCGGCGTGATGGGCTGGACAAACGCGGCGGTCAGCATAAATTTCAGTCTTCTACAGTCGAGAGAAAAGAGGTCCTACCTGCGCGTCTTTGACGTAATCAAATGTTCCCGCTGTGTTCAGCAGCCAGATGTTCTGGGATGCGTCAGGAACGCCACCTGCCCACAGGAAGTTGTGCGGGAATCCCAATTCAAAAGGAACCGCGTCCTCAATCTCCTTGATGTCCTCGTTGCTCAGCTGAATCGTGAGGGCCTCGATGTTACCCTTGAGATGGTCGACCTTGCGGCCGCCAACGATGGGGAACACGTAAGGAGTCTTGTGCATCACGTAGGCCAGTGCAATGCTAGTAATGGCCGTGTTCTTGCGCTTAGCGACTACCTCGAGGGCTTGACTGGCCTTGATGTCGATGTCCGGATAGTCCACTTGGCGGCCTTCGGCGGCATCCCGCTGCTCCTTGGTCTTGAACTTGCCCCCTCCCAGAGCGCCCCAGGGGCAGATGCCCATACCCTCGGCTTTGCACATGGGGATGATGTCGCGCTCAAAGTCACGAGAAGCGGCGGACCAGCGGCCCTGGTAGACGCAGAATTGGCGAAGGCCGTTGTTACGAGCATACTCGTTCGCTTTGCTGCATACGGATGTGTGTCAGAAGTGGGTGACTTGTACACGTGGGAAGCCCAACCATACCTAACGACCCACGCCGGTGTATCGCTGACTCCCAAGTACAGGACCTTTCCGCTCACGACGAGGTGATTCAAGGACTGCATCAGCTCAGGAATGGAGGCGCTGTAGTCCCACCAGTGGACGTAGAGCAGGTCGATGTAGTCGGTCTGCAGCTTCCTCAAGCTGGCGTTGACAGATGTCACCAGACTCTTGGTGCCGTTGCCAGTAAAGTTTGCCATGATGTTGGGGTGGTTAGGACCGGACGTAAAGTTGGTGGTGAATTTGGTGGCGATGACTGGAAGAAGAGTGCTGTTAGGTCCTGCGGCGCATGGCTGCTGTCAATGGGTTCACCTACCCATCTGCTCACGGTTGCCGCGCTTCTTCATCCACTCGCCGACCCATGTCTCCGACTCTCCGAATTGATAGTTGTTGGCGGTGTCAATGAAGTTTCCTGTTGCTCTGTGTGAGATTCATGTCCCGGACTCGCAGTGGAATGTGTTATCCGAACCCCCCTGGCAAATGTTAGCATTACCATCTTTGTGTGGTGGATTTCTGCTTTCAGCTCACCTGCTCGAAGAAAAAGTCAAGTATACCCTCCGTGGTGGACTGGTTACAAGCTCCCATGTAGTCGACCCTGTTCTCTCGTCAGCGTCTACCGTGCTTGTAACTAGGTGACGGCAGCTGCTCACCATGCATCACCAAAGTTCATGGCCCCGAGACACAGCGGGCTCACTCGGATGGATGCGGAGGGCGAGAGAAGACGATACCGAGCCAAGGGCGACTTGGCTGGCGGCGCCATGGGCAACGCGGTGTTCATGCTGGGCGAGTGCTCGCGCGAGTGTGCGATTCTGAGGGAGATGGGACAGCAGAGAACAAGGTACGGAGTACGTGGGGACGAAACACAGAGGATTGGATCTTCACAGAAGCAAGTAGGCAAGAATTAAGACGAATGATCTATTATATACCAGTCGCGACTGCCGCCAGTCTTGAGCCAGACAGCGGTGGCTTTGGCCGCTGGAGAACTCCTGGGCCTGCTTCGCGCCTCAAGCACTAGGCAGGTACAAAGGGAAGAGGCGGACCGGGCGGATGGTCTACTGTGCGGTTGTCGATGATTCCATGTCACCATCCTGCCATCCGGCCGATGCGACGTGAAGATGATATCATGCATCTCCATCGCAAGTCCGCAGAGGCGTCGCCTAGCGTACTAACTCCGCTCAGGCCGGGAGGCTGAGCGAGCTCTAAGTCCGGGCCAAACACCGGCCCTCTGCATTAGGGCCAACCTTAGCATTGCCGGCGTCGACGGGGACTGATGTGCCGACGGCGATGGTTGCTCGATCCAGCCTTGCGGCACGGAGCGTGTCCCATCACGCGGAGACTGCATTTTCGAACTCCTGCGGAGGGGAGTACGCCAAGGCTCGAAAAGCCCGACCATATTCGGGGCCACTAAAACGATGAGCCTGGCCATGCGCAAGCGTTGGTCGCTTCCTCCGATCGTCTTCGCTCCACGGGTTTTCAGGGGCACGGCAATCAGTCTCGAAGCATGGGTAATTATTCACGAACCGGCGATAGTCGTCAGTACGTGGAGGGTGCGAGCTGGCGGGCAATTCACAGTATTTGTTTTCGTTTGCCACGAGCTGTTGGAATATGTCGTCACCAGTGATTCGACCGCGAGATCGAAGCCACCTACCTGAAGCTGCCATGATTACTAGACCTGTTCATTCGCAACTACGTGGGATGGTTGATCGTTGATGCAAGAGACGAGTGCCCTCAAGCCCTGTACGGTTCCGCGACGGCCTGGCCCACTCGGCCTGTACTTACCCCAGCGAGCATGTATGTACGATCGAACCACGATGCTGCCGTAGTGTTCCAACGAAAATCACTCAAAAACGGTAATAAATATAATCCAAGCCTCCCAAGCAACCCGATGAGTACGGAGTAGTTATGGTGTAATACAGAGATAAACAGGGGAACGCGACTTGTTGCAGGCCCCCCGGTCCTTGCTGCGCGGGCTGTTAGCGTGGCCTTGGCGAGCTAGTGGCTACGGATGGAGTACGGAGAAGTACCGCAGCCTAAGCTCACCTGGAGGTTAACACTTTGCCAGGCTTCCCTTCCAGCACGTATCTCGGGATACAGTAAGGCCTCATCGCAGAGCATGACCGAAGCAAACATGAATATTCCACCTGTGCGCCGCCATAATTGCTCAACCTCTCAGGCTTTTCGTTGGAGTGTGTTGCATCATACCTAGGAATAGATAGAAACGAACATGAAGACATTTGATCCTTTGATGGATTGAACCAGGCTCTCTGTCCCAAATACAGTTTTCCTGGGGGCAATAGAAGATGAGCCGTACGAGTACCTGTTTATTTACTATCTGGAAATTGATCTCTAAAATCAGATCCATCGTTCAAAAGCACATCCGCATTCAGCCTCACACTCCACCGAACCATGTCAGTATCAGCTTTTGTCCTAAAGCCGTCCCCATGGCTACCTATGTCACTGGCATCCTTGTTCGGGCCGACCGGCCGATGGTGATGGAAGAGTCCCGGCTGAGTTGTAAGACAATTGTGCATCGAGCGGCCCCTCGTGCCCTCGCAAAAGAACCGTAGCAGGATATCGAAGGCGTCAGTGGCTCCCTTGAGAGCAATCTCATGAAGAATTTTCTGGGCCCCTCGTCGGTTCACGGCGTATCCAAGGGTGCAGACGCCTTCCTGGGCGTGGTGTACGGCTCGGGTATGGTCGGGATATTTCTCTACGAGGGTAAACGGCTTATTGAAAGTCCAGAGGTGGTTTTTTTCTGGGATAGTGACGTCGTTATGTCGAATAACTCGGCCTTTGGGCATCCGCTTATTATCCTCGAAGGGAAAATGCATACCACAGTGACCAACCCAGAGCACATCCCAATTATCGCCGTAGGGAGACGTTTTAGGTAGGACCGTCGCGGGGAGCCCGTCAAACGATAATTCGGGAACGACCTTTGGCGCATTTTCTCCGGGAATAGGAAATGTGGGATCGGCGTACGTATGCGTTCCTGGGGAATTGCTAAGTGGTTGTATGAGTGCTTGGGTGGACGCTGCAAAGTCTCGGAGTTGCTGTCGTATCCTAATATCCCAGTCGCAATCGTCTTCCAAGATCAAGGCCGAACTCAGGTTTCTTCGGACAATTCTACCCGCTGGTTAGTCGATTTCCTCCTGGGTCAACGATTCGTCGTGGCCGACTCACTCTTGAATCGCATTCATGTGCCCACGCCATGAACCCAGATTGGCTCCAGTTAGGTGACCGGCACCCTCTTCCTTGGGAATCGCCTTTTCGGGAACAGTGTCACCCATGATGCCGTCAATGAACTCGATATTTAAGTTGCTCAGCGCCGCCTGCAGAGTCATGCCATCTCTGCGGTCAGTACGCTGCGGCAGGCCGACGACGAAGATGTTTTGGAACTACCAAGATCCCAGTAAGCGAAATGCAATTGCGCAAAACCCATTCAACTTGCGCTCGAACTTACCCCGAGCGTGTTGTTAGCGATGTCGTCGAGAAGCGAATGCTTCGCTTGCCCTACCGGTCCTTCATGTTGTCTTGATGGGCGAAGGCCAAGAGAGATCGGGCTTCGCTGTTTAAGTTGCAGAAATACTACTACCAAGACAACAACGGCGACTGTAAGCGCCCAAACGACTCGCTTGGGGACGCCGACAGGCTGGGCCATATTTTGCATTCGCCGAGACGGTGCTGGCCGTACTGCCAGCGCTCGCCACGATGCCGACTTTCGGGAAGTTTGAAAGGAGAGCTATGCAGGAGAGATCGATTCTGGCGAAGCCGAAGGATCCGCATGCGCAGCGATAACTGAACAATGCACGGCGTAAAAGCCGCTGGCAGTCGGATAGACGGGAAACGAGTAGATCAGGTGAGTGAAGCACAGGTAGTCAGGATCTAGATCAGCGACCTTGAAGGGGGGATAAAAAGCACATGCAAATAAGCGCTTGCCCAGGGCGCTTGCTGGTCATTGCCTGCGGCCATACTTGCTGAACATCAGTTGCTGGGCCCAGCTGTTGGCCATAGTGCCCTGGAGCCCAATCTCCTCCCCAGTTAAAATTGTCGTTGCCTCCCGTCACATATGCAAGTGCGAACCAAGCGGCGCTACGAAGCGTGATATGTTGGATTGGGACCTAGTGGACGACCATTGCCCATCGAAGACCAAACAAGTCTGGTACCTTCGCGGGCAACCCCTATATGTTGTTGGTAACAATTTTCGCACCGCCAAAAAATGCATTGGAAGTGCTCTCAACAGAATTTCATTTCTCCTAGAATCCTATTGAAAGTACAATCAGTACTCCGTACAGTACTACTGTAGTACTGTTTTCCTGTCCAAATAAAGAGGCGATCGCCCGCGCGGCTGAGGTGGCACACTGAAAACGGGAACAGGGGCTTTTGCTTGCGCTGGATGTGATTCCTGGTCAGAGCAAACACGGGTGAAATGAGAGCATGCACTGAAGGACTTAAGCCAATCAAAGCACAAGATACGGCAGTCAACTAGCAATACCCGTGCTCATTTCTACTACAACGTACGGAATAAGTCAAAAAGCTTTAAGTTCAAGTTTTAAAATGCTTTTTCGGGACGAGAAGTCGGTCCTAGGACTGGACCTAGAGCCGGGCTTGTAACGCGTCTTCGAGCCCCGTATACGGAGGCATTATCTTTGCATGTTCTCGGCAAGCCCTGGCTACCGTTGAATTCAATCTGTCTCTCGCCGGGAACGTTCGTTGTACTAGGCCCGGGGTACATATGTTGGCGAGCCCTCAACAGAACAGCTTGGTAGGAATTGAATTACTTGACTTCTCTGTACATTCGAATGCGCCATGTAAGTTGGGTGGGTGGCAGATTTGAGAGGAGGGGAGGGCGTTGTTTGCAATCGCATGCCGGTGGGTGGGCGACCAGGGAAATATGAGACTGGCTGAAAGCAAGGATCGTGCATCTACTGCAACAATTGAAGTGCAACTGAGCCCCGGCTAACGACCTGCTGGTTCGAACATGCTGCATGGGCTTCATGGAATGTCAGCGGGCTGCAGCATCAGCTGCTGTATAAGGTATCAGGCTTGTCTTCGTTCCCATCTTCTACTTTCGAGCGTCCGGACAACGCATCAGCGCCACGAAGTATCCGACTGAGGCTACCGAGACATGTTTCGCGCAACCCTTTTGGTCTTGCCCGTTACCGGCTCGGTCTTGGCCGATTTCATTGTTCCTGGACCTGGCCCTAGCCTTTCTTGGAAAGTTGGCGAGGTGCAACAAGTTCAATACAACACGACCTTGACGAGATACACAATTGCTCTTTGGCAGCAGTTTGAAAGCTTTGCAACATCGGGCCCCATCGTCTTCCGTATGTTTCTCCTGGCTGGCACTCGCGATAGAGCGATCCTGACCAATATGACTCCAGAAACCATCAACGGGCCAGACTACGAGTTTTATTGGCTAGTACAGACTTACAGCTTGGACTTGAACAGCTCCAGCAAGTTCTACTTCTGGCTCTTTGAGGGAGACTGGTCTGCCCAAGGGAACCAGACCGACTCAGATCCACAGTCATCGGCCATGTTTTACATCGTTGACACAGCGCCTGTATCAGCAACTTCGTTCCCACTATTGCCACCGTCAACAACTGACGGTGACACAAACCCAACTAGTGGGCTTTCAACTGGCGCCAAAGCAGGCATTGGTGTCGGTGCAGGTGTAGCCGTTTTGGCCATCGTCTCGGCAGTCCTGTTCTTCGTGAAGTATCAGTCCCGAAACAAAAAGAAACCCGAAGCGCTGCGCTCCAATAACCACTATCTAAACTCGGGCAGTCCCGGTCTAGGACGAACGTTGAAAGTGGCCCCTGCCGGTAACGGACCCAGGCAAACGCCGTCTGAGATGCCTGGATATCACGACAGAGATATGGCAGAACTTGGGAGTTAGCATGAGCCCGGGCACGAGCAGTTGGACGAGTACCAGTCCCAACTGTCGTTTCCTCTCACTGCAGTTCAAGATGCCGCCTTGTACGTCATCATGGAACCTGAACCTGGCATGCTGCTGCTCTTAGATAGTCATTGATGGCCGGCTACCACGACGTGAACGAGACCCGGGGCGGTGATAAGATTTACGTTTGGCAAGGCCCGCTCCACTCGACATGACGTGCATCCGTACAGGTACAGACCACACCAAGCACGCAGATCACGGTACTGCCATCGCGATACAAATGAAGCCCAAGCACTCAAGAACGATAGTAAATAAATGTCCAGCCTCAAGCAAACCGAGCGTGATGTAATTACCAAGGGGGAACGCGATTTGTTGCAGGCCCCCGGCCCTTGCTGCGCCGTTAGCGCGGCCCGGGCGAGCTGGTGGCCTGATGCGGCACGAGTACGGAGTACGTACCGCAGCCCAAGCTCTTCCGAACTGTTGCCGAATCTGGATCCTGCATCTCCGTCCCGTCGCCGCCGCGGCAGAAATCTTTCGACATCCGTACCTCCATCATCATCCTCATCCGACAGACGCTTGCACCACCCAACGCCCCAATCTACAGCCCAGGCTCCTTCTTGCCATCAAGGTAAAGGGTGCTGCGACAATGGGCCCTCGCCATGGCGTCACCAAATCCTGTCCCATCTAGGGCAGCGCTCAATGCCCTGCGAGGCGTCATTCTAACCACGTCCTGCTCCGTCATCCTTCTAGCCGAGGAACGAAGACGCCGCCTCAAGATTGCGCGTGCCGCCATCGACAATGCGCGGAAGCTGCACACTGTCCGGAGCAATCGCGGCCCCATTGCCCTGACCGACAGCCTCGGGTCGTGGGAGGGACGGTCTGCAGACGTCGGAGACGAGGTGCTGTCCATGTCATCTCTACCACGTCCGAGAACATCAACCCGTCGCCGTCGTCGCAGCGCGCATACAAGCCCGACACCTCCAAATACCGAAGTACACACGCACAATCACGGGGCTGGTTGGCCAGCTCGATCGACCGAGGCTCGCTCGTCAACCGACACATCGCCCCACAGCTTCGAATTGCACTCACTCGTTCCCGAAATGATCCATCTGGAGGCCCTCAAGCTGTTACCTTCAAACTCTCTCAAGCGCCGCAACCTCGAGTGGAAGCCGCCGACAGCATTCATCACGCCTGATAACACCAGCGGTGCCCGACCGGCAAGACAAAGCACGCACCCCAATGAAGCCAACAAAACGCCTACCAAGCGCGACTTGTCGGAACCGCAGCCTCAAGAGATGAATAAGAAGGCCCTCGATCCGCTTGCAATTTCCGAGGCGCCAACCGCAATAGATACGGCTCGACAATACCTTGCTCGATTGACCCAAAGCGGATCGCCTCCCCGGCCGTTCTACGATGAAGCACTGGTTGCACTGGAGCAACTTCTAGAAGATCTGGAGTCGCATCAGCTTGACAAACCAGGCGCTTGCCAAAGGATCGATTTGGCGATTACTACGTTCCAAAATCTGGGATCGTTTGGCTTGCCGTTACCCAAGGCTGCAAAGCATCTCAGGTGCATGGGGGTCAGGCTGCTGAGGATCACACTCGATTATGATCAAGCCAAAGCGACTGCCATACTTGCTGCTCTGCTGCCCTTGTGCAAGGACCCTCTCAAGGTTATAGTGCCATTCGTCCAGCTCACGCAGGCACAGGGGTCCAACAAACACATGGACCAAGCCCTGGAGCTCTTCTCGGTCCCGGAACGTTCACAGCTCTGGATGCACGGCATGCTAGTTTATCGCATGCTCGCACGATACGGGAGGTGCCAGGAAGACTTCCAGCACACCAAGCAGCTCTATCGGGCGCTGCAAGCCGCCGGTCTGTTCCAGAAATTTGACATGCCCATTGCCACGGAGTACAAGATCCGACGATTGATGGTGTTGACGGCTCTCGACAAGGGCGATGATGTCTTTGCTCAAAGGGAGATGCAGGCTATCCAGAAAGTGGAGTTAGACGCCAGCAAGGTCGACATCAAGTTGCAGGGCAAGCTCGTGGTCAGGGATGCTGCACTGGGACAGTGGGAAACTGTCTTTGCTCGCATCAATGAGCTCAAGCTTGTTGCCAACGTCGGCTGCGTTGAGTTCCAGAGCATGGTGACCAAGGTTACGGACCTCTTTGCTCAGAGCCACTCGCCCGAGGAGCTCGAGGCATGCCTGCGCAGCTTTGCCGCAGACTACGGAATGAAGCTCAAGTACCGATGGGTTTTCCTCGTGTTGGACGGGTACGCCAGCCGCCACCAGACTGACGCGATGTTTTCATGGCTTCGATTCTGCAGCGACAGCGGTTTGTGCCTAGACGATGCCTTTGTCCAAAGATTTTATTCCAGGTGCCGCAAGTTCTGGAGCTTCTCCGACAAGAGCATTTGTAACCTACAAAGGAGCCTAGGGGAGTCAACTTTACCATTCAACTTGCGGGTTGGTCTTGACGATGTCGACTCCGCCGGTTCGTCACAGCTGAGCAAGCTAGAGCCGAAAGCAAAGAGAGCTCCTTCAGCTTCTCCAGCAGCGGGCAACACCTCAGCATTCTCTGCCCACAGACTCCGGCTTGCTGTCGTGGAGCATCTCGGAACGAAGGGCGCAGAAGTGGACGGCGCCATTGCTCTGATTGAATCCGCCCACGCGCAGGGACATGACGTGAGTGAAGCATTGACGCCACTTCTGCTGGCCCGCTTGGAAAAGGGAGAAGACCCCAACTGCCTGATCGACGAGGCCCTACGGATGGGGGCCCGCATCCACGACAGCGTATATAACAAGGCGACGCAGGCTTTGTCAGCAATGGGCAACTTGCGGGCGGCTGCTGAAATGTGCGAGGTTGCAGCCAGAGAGAACGCCAACGGAGAGCTGCTGTACAACGAGTACAACTTCGCCAATCTCGTGTTTGCATACACGGGCTCGGCGCGCTACACTGCTCTCCAGGCGGTGCTATCCAGGTTCACGTCCGAGGAGCAATGGTGGCGCGGCAGCCGTACGTGCAAGGAGAGCGTCAAGCTCGCCATGAAGACGGTGGCGATGCGGACGGTTGTCCATACACAGGAGAAGGTGTCTCATCGGAAGGCTCTGGACAGGCTGGACGAGGCACTGATGCACGTCAAGAAGTGCCGCTCCAACAAGATTCACCGGCGAGCGGTATCGGAAGCATTCGTACGCGTCATCAGGAATCCATCCAAGGGTGAGACACGCGGGGCGGTCGCTCAGAGAGGTGGCCGCGGCGGCAAGGCCCCGGTCGACCGGCCTGCGCGGGAACAGAAGATGGAGTCGCGGCAGCATGTGGCCCGCCCGATGTTGGCAGTGGCCGCCGGGGGAGGCTGAAAGGTCAGACCACATATGTATATATCTACGAGAGGCCTTGAGGCAACGGGAGTCATCTGGGTGTGGTAAGAAGAACATTGAAGTTTGCTGAGTCATGCATGTGCAATAGGCGCTGGGAGCGTCTTTATGTGAGATATATATGGAGTAGACGGATGAGGATGGCGAGCGTGTCCCTAGGCGAAGGCATGCGTTGTACAGTCGAGGCAGGTTGAGAAATAGCATTGAAACCGATACCTACTCGTATCATGGCTCATCCCGTGTGTTGCAAGGTGCCAAGTGCGCAACTTGTCTCGGCACCAGCCGGCATGCTTCTCTTGCGCGGCTGGTTTGCGCTGACGGATCAAAAGTCTCGGGCAACAGGATTGGTCAATGGCTCGGTGCCTGCAGCGAGAACTGGCAGCCAGGTCCAGCAACCCGGTCAGGGGTTCGCCCAGGGCAGAGGGCGACGACAATCACATGCGATTGCGGCTCAAGCCCCAAGAGTCTAAGGTGGTCGTGGTTCGATGCGGTGGTGAGATCAAGCGGGCGGCCATTGGCTGCAGGGATCGGCGGGGGGGCCACAGTGGTGCGGTTTGGCCGACCGCCCATGATGGATGGCACTACGCCGGCCGCTGCACGGGGGGACCCCTGATGGGGCGGAGGGGCGCGGCCTGGCGTAGCGGGCGAGGAGGGCAATTTTCAACGCCCAGTCGATTCGTCCGCCTCCACGTACCTACGTCCCTATAAATCCTCCGTGACGCCTGCGTGTGCCGCTCCAGAGCCGAAGCCGTGATGGCCTGAGATTGCACGACGGGCTCCCGCTACTTGTTGTTGCTGCTGTTGTTCTTCTCATCCCCTTCTCCGCCCTCTCCGTCTCCTACGAATAGTCCGTGCTCCGCCTCCTCCCCCGGCTCTTACGACGCTACCTACGGCAACCCTCGCCGCTCCTCCTCCTCCTCCATCATCGACATCAGAACCTCGACGACGGCGACGATAACCACAACCATGGCGCCGGCGTCCTCCCCCCATCCGCCGCCGCCCGCCGCCGCCGACGCGCGCCAGCGCCGCGAGACGTACCACGAGGCCGACGTCGTCGTCGTCGGCGCCGGCGTCTTCGGCTGCGCCGTGGCCTACGCCCTCGCCGACCAGGGCCGCTCGGTGCTGATGCTCGAGCGCTGGCTCAAGGAGCCCGACCGCATCGTCGGCGAGCTGCTGCAGCCCGGCGGGCTCGCGTCGCTCAAGAAGCTCGGCCTCGGCCACTGCGTCGACGGCATCGACTCGGTCCCCTGCCGCGGCTACAACGTCATCTACCACGGCCGGCCGTCGCTCATCCCCTACCCGCCCGTCGACGACGGCGGCGACGTGCCCTTCAAGTGGAACGGCGCCGGCAAGGAGGGCAAGCGGCCCGAGGGCCGGGGCTTCCACCACGGCCGCTTCATCTCGCGCCTGCGCGAGGCCTGCCTCGCCCACGCCAACATCACCGTCGTCGAGACCGAGGTGCTCAAGACGGTGCGCGGCGAGTACTCGGACCAGATCCTCGGCGTCGAGGCCCGCACCGTCGTCGACCGCGAGACGGGCGAGAAGAAGGCCGACTACTTCTTCGGCCACCTGACCATCATCGCCGACGGCTACGACTCGCGCTTCCGCAAGCAGATCCTCGACAGCAAGCCCGTCGTCAAGAGCAAGTTCTACGCCCTCGAGCTCATCGACTGCCCGCTGCCGCAGGCCAACTTCGGCCACGTCATCATCGGCGACGCCTCCCCCATCCTGCTCTACCAGATCGGCTCGCGCGAGACGCGCGCCCTCTTCGACGTGCCCCAGGGCTGCCCCGAGGCCGCGCCCGCCGCCGGCGGCGTCCGCGGCTACATCAAGAACGTGGCCATCCCCTCGCTGCCCGCCGCCGTCCGCGCCTCGGCCGAGCGCGCCCTCGCCGACGGCAAGATCCCCCGCAGCATGCCCAACAGCTGGCTGCCGCCCGCCAAGCAGGCCTCCAACGGCGTCGTCCTGCTCGGCGACGCCTTCAACATGCGCCACCCCCTGACGGGCGGCGGCATGACCGTCGCCTTCAACGACGCCCTCGTCCTCTCGGAGCTCCTGCACCCGGACCGCGTCCGCAACCTCGAGGACGCCGCCGCCATCCGCGCCGCCGTCGACGCCTTCTACTGGCGCCGCAAGTCGTGCACCTCCATCATCAACGTCCTCGCCCAGGCCCTCTACACCCTCTTCGCCGCCGACGACCGCCAGCTGCGCGCCCTGCAGCTCGGCTGCTTCGAGTACTTCCAGCGCGGCATCACCGACGGGCCCTGCGCCCTGCTCGGCGGCATCCTGCACCAGCCCTCGGTCCTCGCCTACCACTTCTTCTCCGTCGCCTTCGTCTCCATCTGGCTCAACGCCTGCGCCGTCATGAGCGGGCCCCTCGGCCCCCTCAAGTTCCCGCTCGCCCTCATCGACGCCGTCCTCATCCTCTGGAGGGCGTCGTGCGTCTTCCTCCCGCTCCTCTGGCGCGAGGGCTTCCAGTGACCAGGGGGCAAAGGGGGCCGAGGGCTGTTGTGTCAATGTGCATTTCGCGCGGGCGTTGGGGCTATTTTCAGAGCGCCCTCTCTCTCTTTCGGAGGGTTGCATATCATGTACATATTTGAAAAAGAGGCAGGCATGTATTTTGAGACGGCCCAGAGTGGGCGGGCGTCTGCATGATCATTGCGCGCCTACGAGGGCATTTCGATAGATGACGTACGAACTGGGGCCGTGTTTGGGCCCGGGAGGATGGGGCAGCAGACACGCATATTAGATTCTACTAATAATAATATCACACCTCCCATGAACCGTCAACTGGGTGGCTTCAGTTCCAGAGATTTGTCCGCCGTCTGGGACCGGACATCAGATCAAGCCAAATGATCCCATATTCCGCAGCAAAACTGCCTATTGTCCGTCCACCTGTTCCCCACTGCCGATCGTCAGTCAGGTCAAGCGCCGGCGATATACGCCCATCATCCAGCTTGCCCGCAGCACGGCCAAGCCAATGGCCATCTTGATGCTGTCCTGGATGACGTTGAGCTTGCTGCCGCCCACCTCGTGCCACTCGATGGGCACCTCGGCGACCTTGATGCCGGGGCTAGAGCCGATAACGCTGCCGTCGCTGCCAAGGACCGGGGTGGCCGGGGCCGACTCGGCCAGCATGAGCATCTCGATGTCGAATATCCAACCCTCGGTGTGCATGTAGGGGACGATGTGCGGTAGCGAAGCGCGCGAGAAGAGCTTGAAGCCGCACTGCGTGTCGCGGATGCGCGACGTGGCCGGGGGAGTAAGGATGGTGAGGACGAGGTGGAAGGACCGCATGAGGAAGTTGCGCAGGGCGGAGCGCTGGTACTCATGAATTAGCTCATGAAACGAGTCGGCGCTGTAGGGATAGGGCGTTTCGTGTGTTACCTTGACCACGGCGGCGCTGCCGACGAGATGCGCGCGACTGCCGATGGCAACGCCGCGGTGAGACCCATCAACCACCTCCTCGCAGCCCTCGATCAACTTTCTCACGTCGCTGAACTTCGATGCTCCATCGGCATCGGCAAACAGCACATACTCGCCTCTCACATGCCGCAGTCCATGCGTGACACCGCCACCCTTGCCCCGATTCTTAATCAGAGACACGACGCGCAGGACGTCGTGCAGCTCCATCTTCTTGGCAAAGTCGAGCACCACCTCCACCGTCTTATCCCGACTGCCGTCATCGATGACCAGGATCTCGTACCCGCCCAACGTCTTGTCCGGCACAGGGCCGGCGGAATGGCTTCTCGCATGCCGTCTCTTGCTCGGGCTCAGAGGGGTCTTGGCGTCCTTGGACCGACCGATGTGCTTGTCGAGGTAGGCCACAGCCTCCTCGAGAGTGGGTATGACGCGATCTTCTTCGTTGTACGCGGGGAAGACGACGCTGAGGTGCAGCTCGGCGGGCTCAATGGCGCCGATATCTGACGTGGGGTTCTCCTCGACGGACCGGCCGCTCTGTTCCTGCAGGCGGCGCTCGGCAAGCCAGCGGTCGTGCCAGCACGGCAGCTGCCGGGGCGTAGTCACTACACCGGAGGAACTAG
The DNA here is from genome assembly GCA_024340005.1 of Tolypocladium tropicale. Classification (NCBI taxonomy): domain Eukaryota; kingdom Fungi; phylum Ascomycota; class Sordariomycetes; order Hypocreales; family Ophiocordycipitaceae; genus Tolypocladium; species Tolypocladium tropicale. Next base: position 154,978 of record JALHBU010000172.1, on the reverse strand, counting down.
AGGTGATGTAGGTCTTCTCGGAGGGTTCGACGGGTCGTGGTTTGGGGGCGACGAGGTGAAGGAGGACGAAGAGCTGAGGGGAGCGTGCGAATCATGGTCAGCGCAATGGATCTTGGCGTGGAGGAGCGCACTGCGCCCGGAAGACGCCACGTACAGATAGAAAAGCAGCGAGGACCAGCGCGACGAAGCAGGCCAAGAGCACATGCACGGGAGTCGCCTCAATCCATGCCCACAGCGGCGCCATGAACTGCGCCTGCAGCTCCCAGGACAGCGCCATGATGCGGCGCGCAAGCCGAAGCGCAGCGGAGAGCGAGCTCCGTCAGGAACCAAGAGCTGATCAAGCGTTGCCCATGCGAGGACCAGGCCGGATCTGCCGTACTTGCAACGCAGAAAAATGGGCAGGGGAGACGGGAAAACGAGCGGACCGCGAGTGCGAGGGGTGGTGTAGTTGCTCGAGGACAGCTTCACGAGCCAGGCCAGATGTTCACTGACGAGGGTGTGGCGCACGCCTGGCCAATCCAAGGGAGAACCCTTGACGTCCGTTCCTGCCGCCGACAGGGGTGGCGTGGGCGCGTCTCCAGTGCCGTGCCGCGTTGCGTGGGGTACTTGGTACCTTGGTGCATTGACTGGCAGGGCGGATTGAACGGGATCCCGTCAAAGCCCTACCCTGGAGATGCATCCTGCGATTGCGTTGCATGACGCCCACGCGGGCGCAAACGGCTGGCCAATATAATTCCGCAGATGCTCTCTGCCATGGGCCAAAGAGTGAACCTACTGTGGTTGGATATTTAATTGCATGTGTATCCATACAGACGTCGCGTTGGACGCTTACACATGTCTCCATCGACTCCAACTGAACAGCACACATGTGACATCAATGGGACCTGATCGAACAGAACGGCGCAAATCTCTTGTGACTGTATCACATCTCTCATTTATACAGCATGGTGAGATCGATTTTCCACTGGCGACTCGCATCTATCCAGACTACACATTCAATATGCCGAGCCATCCATCCCAGCGAGACGTGGTTGCAGTCGCCGCCAAGTCTTCTATCTCAGAGCTCATTCAAATCATCACGGGAGGATTCGTATCAGACTGCCGCCACAGACTTCTCCCTTGCTCAAGGACCGGCAAATATTGACACGGTAAGGCACAAACACGCCCGCTTTTAGAAATCATTGTTCGGCCCCAAGCAGAAATCAGGCCCGCCCAATTTCCGCGTCATTCCAGACGAATACGAGTTGGCGGTAATTAGTCGCAATTAGACCGTCACGGCTGGCGACTTGGAGCTTGACCACCGATTCTTCTTGAGGAGCTTGCCACCGCCTTTCGCCAGCTTCTTGGATTTGTAGCTCGATGAGGCGGCTGCTTCAGGCAGCGACGCTGGCTCTGGGAAGATGTTGATGAGGACCTCGTGCTCAACGGGAGGCGGGGCTCGGCTACGGTCCGCGCGGTCAAAGTCCTGATATGGGCGCTCTACGCTGGTGGATTTGATGCGCTCGTCCTCGACGAACCGCGTCGTCCTGGCATTTGCTCTCTGGTTGAATGTCCTCTCGGTCGGCGGGCTCACCACGACGGCCGCGTCATTCGACCGAGGCAAGTCCGGCTCGTTATTCGGGATCGACACCCAGCTCAGAGAGTTTTCGCTCTGAGACGCGCTCTCGATGGCTGGCGTCGCCGGAGCCGATGCAACCGGGGGAGTAGAGGCGGACGCTAGGCCTGGTAGCGAGGTGGTAGAGCTCTGGCGCGACGTCTGCGTGAGAGGCGTCGGCGAGGCGTTGACGCGACCTCGGTTGGAGTATGCGGCCCGCGACGCTGCGACTGTAGATAGGGGGCTTAGGTGTACCGGCGTTGGAGCCGCGACCTGGTTGATCGAGGCGAAGCCTCTCATCGATGGAGGGGGCCGCGAGTCTCGGGACGAGCTCGACGGCCCCGCGGTCTTGGCTGAGTACACCGAGGCGTCGGACGTTCGTCGACGGTGGCTTGGGTGTAGCCGATGTACCGATTCACCCGCTCTCGCTGCTGGGCGGGAATGTCTCATCTCGAGGTCATCCTGAGAGCTGGTGGAGCCACTGGAGCTATCTACCGGCGATGGGTCACCTACGCAGTGTTAGCTTTTCACGACAGCGACTGCCACGACAGATTCCATCATGTCCCCCATACCTTTGCTCGATGTCGGGCTAACACGCAGCGGCTCTTGTCCCGGGCCCCTGATGACGTCCTTGCCCCTCCAGGAAGCGGGCTGTGAATAGGACATGTCGGTCGCCGAGTAAACAACCTCTCGACCGTGGTCGATATAGGGAGAGACGCTGTTGTAGCTGTACGCCCTGGGCAGGCGAACCGTAGGAATGACGTCTTCCCCTGGATAGGAAACGCGGGACAGGCTGCTGCTGACACGGGGAACGCCAGGGCCCGGCATGTTCATGTGGTAACCGCTCGCAGCCATTGCACTCCTCCTGCGATTGTGTTCGATGATTCGCGGCCGGTCGGCCTCCCTCCAACTTGGCGGAGCGCTCGCAAAGGCATCTTGGGCGGCATGCGTCGGCACATGCTTGTAGGGTACCTGTTCCTGCTCCTTCTTCTTCTGCTCAGCTACCTTTGCGTTGTGCTCCTTGGCCTGTTGGCGGCTCTTTCGGAGGTTCGAAAAGATGGACATGGTCGTTGACGGCTGATGGGTGCGCGGTTATGTCAAGTCGATGTGCAAGCCACCAAGCAGCGAGAGCCTCGAGAAGAGGGGGAGCCGACTGCTGACACAGTCGCGATGGCCAAGACCAGACCAGCGTGCTGTCGTGCTGTCGTGCGGTCGGTGGACGTGTGCGAAAGCGAGGCAGCAGGCTAGAGCCGAAGTGTGTCAGGATGTGAGGTGACGCTGCGTCACGCGCGCCCAAGGAGCCGCAGCGACGGCCGTGCCTGTAAGCCCCAGCAGAGAACTGGAAAGGGCTAGAATATAAAGTCGTCACGCAGTGATGTCTGCGATGCGAAGCGTGGCGGCCACGGGCTTCTTAAGGCTGGTTCTTGCTGCTCGGGTCCCCTGCAAGTGGAGCTCGTACGAGGGACGGCACGGGCGCCAGGCGGATCCCAAGTGAAACTCTCCCGCCAGGTGGATCAGGCTTTGGTGGCAGGAGGGGCGGAGCAGCCCGAAGCCCAGGCGAGCCGAGTTCAGCTCTCAGCCCCAGGTCGCCGGGGGTTAACAATGGTTGCCGTGAAGCTGGCGATGGCGGCGGCTGCAAGGGCGAGAAGGATCACCGGGATGGCGGGCAGGGTGATGAGGAGTCGAGGGACAACGTCCTCTTTCGGTAGAGGATGCGGCCGAGACGCCCAAAAGCAGCCAAGAGGGGTTCCGCTCGTTCTGGAAGGGGGCTGGCCGCGTGTAAGGCGGGCCCCTCTCGCAGCTGGCTGGCAGACGCCCTGCTCTGCTCTTGATGCCTGGTAGGTAAGGTAAGGTAAGGCAAGGCAAGGTAGGTAGGTGATTAGGTACCTAGTTAGCTTGATATGGCTCCAGGAGTCCGACAGACTGAGAGTCGGTGGATGGGTGTGCCGAAGGTGCCGACAAGTCGGGACGCTTTGGTTTGCGGAACGATTCGTGGATCTGGACCCCCCCGTACGCCAGTCACGCCCAGTCAACCAGCCAACTGGCCGTCGAAGCAGACGCGCAATGTCGAATCGAATCTAATCCGTGGGAATGGGACAGGAGAGGATCTGGCAAATTTGAAAGAGGCCAAAAGTTTGCAGCGGAATACGAGGAGGAAGACGGAGAGCCCGGGGCCCAGGAGGCGAGAAAAGTTGGGTGGATGGTGCTCCATACATATACAGCGTATAAGACGTGGCAGGCAGCACCAGGGACCGGCTGGCACTCGTAGGGCTAGACGGGCCGGTTCGAGGGCAACGCAGCGCGACGTCCGCCCCGTGCAGCAAGCATTGGATGCCTTGGCCGCTTGATACGGAGCAGCCGACCCTCTATCGTGCGCGTGCTGACGCCTCGCTGCGAGACGAGCACAGACAGGTGCGTCGTGTTCACGGCAGAAAGTTGGTGGGCTGGGACGCCTCAGACGACGGGGGCCGGGGCAGAAGCAAAAACGACCTCGACAACCCCAGCAGCTCTGCATTGTCGCGATGGGCTTCTGCGGGGGCGCGGCGTCTTGGCCGACCCGAGCAGGCCGGGACGGGGATCTAGGATGCACGAATACGGCCTCGTGGACACAGGCCCTCGCGAGAGAAGCGCCCCGTATCAGTGGCATCGGCGCGGATACTCGGACGCAGAGATAGACGGGCCTTCTGATATCTACGCCTCCCGACCTTCAGCAGGGCCGCTGGGCCCGGCGATTGGCAAGCAACGTGTGAAGTGCCGCCGCCACGATCCGTCGAGTCGCACCAACCGACTGGATGACCGGCCAGCACACCAAGTTCCGCCCGTTGCGAGACACCACCCACTTTTTGATGGTTATCATCAAGCTCCCGGCCGGCGTCCACGGCCGCCCCCAGCCGGCTCGACTGTCCGCTGGGTGCTGCCCCTGCGTGTGGGCGTGGCCAGCCGTGGCAAGGTGCCAGCGGCCTGCATCTTGGCAGCGGCATCTCGTATTTGCAATAACCTACCTGGGTAGGTACCTAGGTCCCGGCTTTTACCTCGCTCGCGACCCCGCGAAGCCCGCTCGGTGCGAGCGGCGAGCCCAGCCAGCGCCATCGCGGCTTGGTGACTCCACGTTCCGCCGCGTATCAGAGGCTGAGGCCGCCCTCGCCCAGCCGCACGCTAGCCGCTGACCTGCGTCGCTTGGCCCTAGGACCCTCCCGTAGTTGGAGGGCACTAAAAAAGGCCCCAAAGCCCAGCCAGGGCACATGGGACGAAGCCGCTGAAGTCGCCGCCCGCGATTCCAGATCGTCGGGTCCCCACTCGACGGTGCAACAGCTGCCTCAACGAGCCCAATTCTCCGCGCGGCCGCATGATAGCTAAACCAGGCTGGTACCATGTCGTTGGATCGTGGTGCTGGCTTGGGTATTAATCGCACTCGATGGCTGCGTAGCCCGTAGCTACGACTGCGTTCGCGTCATGTTGTCAGCCCGCTGCGATGTCCGCAGTCGGAGCAGGGACCTCGCCAGCCGCCCCGAACTTGACGTGTTCCGACATCTACGAGTGCTGCAGCTCGCGGCGCGCCCAACGTTGGAACCTGGGGCCAGAAAGAAGAGACGGACCATTTTTGACGAGCTCCTGTCGAATCGACAAGGTCCTCCATCTCCCAGTTTGCGATCGACACTGGGCCATTGATCGTTGATCGTTGATCGTTCGGTCCTCGGACCCAGCCGTCGATCCCCGCGGCACGGATCTTATCGAGCCGTGATAGCGCACTAGGCTGATATGCGCACTTGTACCCTGCAAGAGGGGAGGGCTTGGAGGGCCTCGTCAGCCCCGGCGCGTCAAGACCATCTACTACGAGATGTCTAGGTGCTATGAGAAGCTATTGCCTCTTGTCTCTCCGCTAGCGCCCGGCTGCCATCATCGAGATCGGCCGCGAACCCACGCCGGAGCCAACAGCTTGCAAGAAGCATCCTAATGAAGAAGCACCCGAATGCTAGCAATCGCGTGCTCTTCAGCCTGCACGACAAGCAGTGCCCCGCTGCATTGCTGTTGGATTGCTCAGCCTGGTGTGAAGTGTCACCGTTATGACACAAGCCAGAACAGGCAGACGCGCAGGCCGACAAATGCAGACGAGGGTTGTGCTCTAAGGTCGCCGCGACGACGATTATCTTTACCTTGGAGAGAATGAATCATTCTCCTGCCAACAGCTCAGAAGAGGGGAAAGCCGCTTGGTGGCGAATGCGTATGATGACGCTGTCTGGATGTCGCCAAAGGCAAGTCCGTACTCCGTAGGTAGAGAGACACAACCAGTCTCAAGCAGCCGTTAGTTGGGCCGTTGGGCAGTTGAGCAGCAGTTGTGGGGATGGCCAATGGCGTGGCGTTGGTGCCCCTGGTGATAGTGACGGGCTCTGGGGCAAAAGTGCTGAATCAGCAGTGAACGGGCGGGTGCTGGCGTTACGGGCGCAAGTCAGGGGAAACATGAGTCACGTGCGCGGGGGGGGCGGTGGTGTGCTTGGCCCTCCTGGTGAGGCTGCAAAGATTTTCCTCGCCCACCAGCCACACCCCAGCGGCCGGCGCTCGGGGCTGGTGCGCCCGTTCCTCAGGTAGACGCTCCATCCCATCCGCGAGCCCTCGGCTCGCCGCCAGGACGGACGAGGCACAGACCACCCGCACGCTGCCCCAGCGGCGAAGACCCCCAAAGGGACCCCCCAAAGCCTCCCCCGAAGCCCCCCCGGCGCCTCCCCAAGTGCGACCTGAGCCTAACCCGACACCTCGAGCACTAGGCGCCGTCAGTCACGCGCATTGCCCACTTCGCCCGTCAACCCTCGCCCCGGGCCTCGACAGCCTCAAACATCCTCATCTCACGCACGCCTGGGCCCCCCCACCGCACCCACGCGCGATCCTTTGATCCCGTCGCCGCCTGCCGCCCGCCCATCGCCGACATCGCCGTCGCCGTCGCCGTCGCCGTCGGCTCGCTGGCCTGCGCCGTGGCCCGTCTTTGATCCGATCCCCCGATCCGATCTCCGCCCGAGCCTCGAGTCTTGGGGGCCGCTTTGCATGGCGCCCTGAGGCCCTGCCTGCTCCGAACGTCACCCTCGCTGGGCCTCGCTCGCCGTCGCCGTCGCCGTGCAGCGCACGCCGTTCCATCCTCGACCCGACCAGCCACGCCCCCCCTCTCGGCAGGTTTTCCATCCTGCGTCTCTCCTCGCACAAACGCGCGCGCGCCCGCCCCAGCCCGGGCGCATCACCGAGGAACCGTGGCGGCGCTTACCATCCTCAGCCACAACGAGACGTCGGCCTCGGAGCTCTCCCTCCAGCAGCATCTCGAACTTGCCCCGGAGCTGGTCGCGTACAGCCAGCTCGCCACGGAGGGCGAGTCCGAGCCGTTGATGATGGCACAGCCGGTGCCTCATCAGGCGACGGATAAGAGGCGCGTCAAGGTCTACGAGCTGCGCAACAATGACTGGTTCGACCGCGGCACCGGCTTCTGCACCGCGACCTTTGCGACTGTGCGTACCCTCATTTGCTCCTCCTCCGCCCAAATCGTTTGCGCAGTGACTGACAATGTGCGCTCTGCCGTGTAGACCGAAGAAGGTCGCAAAGACCCGCGCGTCATCGTTGAATCCGAGGATCAGCCCGAGCGCCTGCTCCTAGAGACCAGGATCCATAAGGAGGATGGGTTCCAGAAGCAGCAAGGCAAGTGGCGCATCCTGATGTTCTGCCATGGCCTCTTGCTGACTCTCAATCTGCAGAGACTCTGATCGTGTGGCAGGAGCCGGGAAGTGGAGTGGATATGGCCCTCAGCTTCCAGGAGGCGGAAGGCTGCGCGTTAATCTGGTTCGTGAATCCCCTCGGCGAGGATGAGCCGGTTGATCGGGCGACCGCTGACAGTTCTGCAGGCGATTTGTTAGTAATATCCAGCAGGCGCTGCAGAACAACGCCGCTATCGTCGGTATGCGCAGCTCTCTGGAAAGCCTACCTCAGTCTTCAACATGCTAATGTACTCTTGGCAGACGATGGACTCTCCGACGACCTTGCCATGGAGGCGCCCGCGACCGTGAGCCTCCCCGCCGCCGAGCTTGGGAACCTGGTCGAGATCGAATCGAGCATGCGCCTCATGACCACGACGGCTAATGGCCGCGATGCCCTGTCCAAAGCCATCATGGCCGAAGACTACATCGGCAAGCTTATCCCTCTCGTCGAGATGGCCGAAGACCTCGAGAGCCTGCCGGACTTGCACCGACTCTGCAACATCATGAAGACGATCCTCCTACTGAACGACACCACCATTATCGAACACGCCGTGTCCGACGAATGTGTGCTCGGCGTTGTTGGCGCGCTGGAGTACGACCCAGACTTCCCCAGCCACAAGGCGAACCACCGCCATTGGCTCGACAACCAGGGCCGCTACAAGGAGGTCGTGCCGATAGAAGACGAACAGACGCGCCAGAAGATCCACCAGACTTACCGCCTCCAATACTTGAAGGACGTTGTGCTGGCTCGGATTCTTGACGACCCGACCTTCTCGGTGCTCAACTCGTTGATCTTCTTCAACCAAGTCGACATTGTTCAGCACTTGCAGTCCAACTCGGCCTTCCTGGGCGAGCTCTTTGGCATCTTCAGCTCTCGCCGCCGCGATCAGAGGAAAAGGAAGGAGGCTGTGCTTTTCATCCAGCAGTGCTGCGCGATTGCCAAGAACATTCAGCCACCGGCTCGACAGACGCTATACAACAACTTCATCGCCCATGGACTGCTTCAGGTCATTCACTTTGGCTTGCGGCATAGCGACGTGGCGGTTCGCGTGGGAGCGACGGACATCATGATATCCATCATCGATCACGACCCACACATGATCCGGCAAACCATCTATCGCCAGATGCACGAGAACCAGCCATCCTTGACCGACTCGTTGATTGACCTCTTGCTCGTCGAAGTCGACCTGGGCGTCAAGTCCCAGATTTCCGAAGCGCTCAAGGTGCTGCTGGACCAGGGGATTCAACCGCAAGGACCGGAGCACTTCCCCAAGGTGAATGGTGAATTCGTTGGGCGGCCCAGGCCTCAGCCCTCTCTGGATCCCCAACAGGAGCTTTTCCTGACCCGATTCTATGAGCGGTCTGCGGTGAAGCTTTTTCAGCCACTCCTCGACCTGGAGAAGCGGACGGACATGGTCTTCCCAGTGCAGCAAGCGTCCATGTTTACGTACCTTGTGGAAATCATGTGCTTCTTCATCCGCCAGCACCACAGGTTCAGCAGATATTTCGTGCTCAACAACAACATTGCAAAGCGCGTCTGTCAGCTTCTCAAGTGCCCCGAGAAGTACTTGCGTCTAGGTGGGCGATTCCCAGTCTGTTGCTGCAATTCTCATCGCTAACTTCTTCAGTTTGCATTCGGTTTATCCGGCACTTGATTGGCCTCCAAGACGAGTTCTACATCAGACACCTGACGGAGAAAGACGCCCTTGGACCCATCCTGGAAGTGCTCATCGAAACCCTGCCGAGGGACAACCTTCTCAGCTCAGCATCGCTAGAGCTCTTTGAGTTCATTAAGAAGGAGAACATCAAGGAACTGGTGAAACACCTCGTGGTCAATTACCGGGACCGCCTGGTCAGCTTGAGCTATTTGTCCACCTTCCGCGAGATCGTCATGCGATACGACCAGACCCAGGGCTACACGGCCAATATGGATTACTTCCTCGAGGGCGAAGATGATCTGGGAAGAAAGCCACCGCCTAATGCGAGACTGATGGAGCAGATCCCCGTGGACCCCGCCGAGGAAGAGTACTGGAATACGTCAGATCCCGAGGATGAGGATGAGGAACACCACGAGGCACAGCCAGAGAAGGCGCCGTCAACCAACGGGGCTGCCACTCCCTCACGGCCCTTGGTTGACTACCCTTCCGACGAGGAAAGCGACGAGAATGCCAATCCTGAAGCGGAGGAAAAGCCGAAAGGTGAAGAGGAGCCTGTGCCTGGACCTACAGAACAGAGCACAGACTCCGAAATGATCGGCGCGCCCCTGGAGCGATTATCCGAGAAGCGTCGACGCGAGGAGGACGAGGAGGACGAGCTGGGAAAGCTGATGCAGAACAAGCGCCGCAACAGCAGCTCTTCCGAATCAAACGCCAATGCCACGTCGCGCATGGCGCCCCGGCGCAAGAGCTTTTCGCCCAATTCCGGAAATGGCGGCCATAAGAAAATATCCATCAGTCTCTCAACAGTGAAGACTGGAGCTGAGGCTCGATCCGACGATGAGCCTTGAGGTGATTGGTTTCTTTTTAGGCAACGGCGTACGGGCATCGCTGGGCTCCTTTTCGTCTCCGCAATGTGAGAGTCAAGGGCAGCGATATCGGGATAATCTGTGTGGAAGGGGGCGGGCGGGTTCGTCGGCGTTTGATGATCGACCTTTTGCGTTACTTTACGCTCCACTATTGTCTCTTGGGGAGGACGAAGGGGGCTCCCCTCGGTCCTGTTGCGAACCCAACGAGCTGGATGGAAGCCGCATGGAATAGAGGCGGCGGCAGAGGAGAGGAGGCGTGTGCGGGTACCGAGCGAGCTTGGCCGGAGACGGTACGAAGTAGGCTTGACCGAGGACGAGGGCAGGCGGGCCTCGTTGTGGACGGGGGAGCGGGCTGAGACGAGCGAGCTGTGAAGCGCTCGCAGTGTGTCATTTGTAACGTGTCCATGTAGGGACGGCCGCGAGGCGCATGCTGGGAATGTGTCCCTGGCTGTGCCGTGAAGTCAAATGGACCAAGCATATTCCTGCACATAAACATCTTTGTCGTGAGCCTATCCCCAGGCTCGTGTGAAGCTCCTGATGTGCCCACTACGGGATGTACTGAACCAACTTTGCTCTTCGATCGATGTCGCAGGGCATATAGGTCGCAGCTCAGCGACGAAGAGATGGCGGTGGTGTGCCGAGCAGAGCAGAGGGAACAGAAGGGGGTCGGAGACGGAAGGTCTTGAGAGATGGTCTTGATCTATTCGTTCCAGATGGATGGCCTCTATATAGTGTCCCATATAAACTTTGCAGAGAGTTACTGTGCTCCTCGACCATTCCGCGCCCACGGAATGTAACCTTTTGCTAACCAGCCGACCCGTCTATAGCTTCTTGAACTGCCCCCTCCACTCCTCGTAGCCGTCAATCATGTCGCTCGTGATGTTGCGCGGCGTCTTCTCCACCGCCACCACCAGGTCCTCCATGCAAATCTCGAGCCTCGTGGCGCCCGTTTCGTCGTCCTCGAAGCGGTCCTCGGCCGCCTGGCCGGCCTCGGTGCAGATGGCCTGGATCTCGGCGCCCGAGTAGCCGTCGGCGAGGCGCGCCAGCTCGGCCACGTCGACGGCCGGCGACACCTCGAGGCCGCGCAGGTGGACGCCGAAGATGGCCTCGCGGGCGGCGTGGTCGGGCGGGCCGACGTAGAGCACCTTGTCGAAGCGGCCGGGCCGCAGCAGCGCCGGGTCGATGGCCTCGGGGCGGTTGGTGGCGCCGAGGACGAGGACGCCCGTCAGCGCCTCGAAGCCGTCGAGCTCGGTGAGGAGCGTCGTCAGCATGTTGACGGCGCCGTTGCTGCGCGAGACGCCGCCCGAGGCGCCCGGCCCGCGCTGCCCGCCGATGGAGTCGATCTCGTCGAAGAAGATGATGGACGGCGAGGCGGCCTTGGCGCGGGCGAAGAGGGTGCGCACGGCGCGCTCCGACTCGCCGACGTACATGTTGAGCATCTCGGCGGCCTTGACGGCGAAGAAGTTGAAGCCCGACTCGGTGGCCATGGCCTGCGCCGACAGCGTCTTGGAGCAGCCCGGCGGGCCGTAGAGCAGCAGGCCCTTGGGCGGGTGGCGGAGGACGCGGCGCGCCGACGGGTTGGGGTCCTTTGCGCTCTTGATCATGCGGCTGAGCACCTTCTTGACGCTCTCCTGGCCGCCCACGTCCTGCCAGTGGATCGTCGGCGGGCGGAGGTTGATGTCGTGCATGGCCGTCGGGCGGACGACGCGGAGGGCCTGCTCCATGTCCTCGGCCGTGAGGAACTGCTCCGCCGCCGACTCCGGGTCAGCGGCGGCGGCGGCGCCATCCTCCTCCTCCTCGTCCAGCCGGTTGCCCGCGATCCTGTTGGCCTTGTGGACGAGCTTGACGAGGTCGTTGCTGTTGTAGGCGTGCGTCTTCTGCGACACGCTGAGCAGGCAGCGCTCCTTGTCCTCGGGGCGGATGTGCGGGTCCAGGAAGCGGAGGATCTCGAGGCGCTCCGTGGCGCGGGGGATGGGGAGGACGATGTCCTCGGGGAAGCGGGAGGGCTTCTGCAGCTTGGCGGGCACGTCGGTCATGTAGTCGAGGCAGGTGGCTATGACGACGACCTTTGGCAGCGCGCCGTTGGCGACGGCCTCGGCCGAGAGGCTGTCGAGCTCCTCGCTGAGGGCCTCGATGACGGACTCGCGGTTGGAGCGGTCCTTGCCCGTGATCTCATCCAGCCCCTCGATGAAGACGGCGCTGGGCTGCGTCGCGCGCGCCTGCTTGAAGATCTCGCGCATGGTGGACAGCTTGTCCGACGGCTTGACCCAGTACGTCCTGCCCCAGCCCGTCTGCTCGATGCGCTGCAGGAGGAACGTCTTGCCCGTGCCAGGCCCTCCGTGGATGACGAGCCCGCACGTCAGGCGCTCGTTCTTGACCAGGAAGGGGCGGCAGAAGCCGCGCAGGAAGCGGTTGAGCGTCTTGACGGCGGAGCTCAGGCCGGGGACGCCGGTGACGACGAGGTCGCCTCCGGGGGTGGCGACGGGGTTGACGACCTCCTCCTCGTTTGGTTGGCGTATGCGCACATTGGTCGAGGCGATCTTGAACTTGGCGATGTTGTTGGTCTGCGAGTTGACGGAGACGATCTTGTACGTCCGCCGAAGCTTGGTGATGCTGACGCCCTCGAAGACCATACCAGGGAACACCTGCTCTGCGCGACCTGTTGCTCGTCAGCTCATGTAAGGGAGCATCGACGAGTCGACCGGTACTCACTCAAGGATAGACTGAGGGCGAGTTTCCAGCCAGCGGCCCAGTCAGGCGCATCCTTCGCGTTGCCCAGCGAAACGTCGCCCTCCTCGGTGACGTCCTGCGCAACCACCTCGTCGGCATCGGGCACGGGCTCGCCCAGCACGATGCGGACCTGGTCGCCGATCTTGAAGCCCGTGGCCTCCTGGAAGGCGCGCGTCATCATCACGACGTTGGGGCTGAGGTTCCCGGCCGGCGGCCCCCATAGCGTCGCCTCGCGCCTGGGCAGCGGGCCGTCGCCGTCGAGGCGCTCGAGGACGCAGCGCCTGCCGCCCTCGAGGCTGTTGGTCAGGACGAGCAGCGACTCCTTGCTGACGTAGATGCGGCCGGCGCCCGCGAGCGTCGCCTTCTCGAGCGGGCTGCCGTTGGCCAGCGGCCGGACCTTGGCGTCGATGCTGCTTCTGAGCATGGTGCAGGGTTACGGGGGGGAAGAGGCTACATGTGCAGGCGAGAGCTGGGAATGGGGCGCTGCGAGCCTCTCCGTCCGGGCTGGGTTGGGCGGGTTGACGGAGGTTACAAGGACGAAGTTGGGGACGTCTTTGATAGCTGGGTCTGGAAATTTTAGACGGCGCGATGGAGAGAGCAAGCCGCCTCTGCAAGACGGGATGCGCAGCAGCCAATCCGCCAGAATGAAGCCAGCAAAATTACATGTATTCATTTTGGATCAGCGGGGTTTTATCCTATGCGAATCTCATGGAATTATTTATGGCTGCATACAACGTCTTCATGGCCTTGTTGGAGTCTCCGTGCCGTCTTTCTCGGCGCGGAAACATGACGTCCGTCGACGGCCAGGGTCCTCCAACGCACGGACCACGTCCAGCCGGAAAAGGCAAGCTCCCGCCTGTCTCGGCCTCCAGCTCCAACGACACTCCCTCACCACCTACAAAGAGCTTGGCGAAGGCAAGCTCCAGTCTTGCATCAATTCCTCTGCTTGGTCTGCTCATTTCTGACTGCCCATTTGATCTCTGTTGTACCCATCGTGACCCGTGGTCATCACTCTTGTAAATGCAATGCCCAGAGTCTAACTACAGGCGACTGTAAGCCCCGTGTCGGGCGCCAAAAGTCCCGATGTTATTTTGCAAATAATCCACGCCGTGGCGTTCAACGATAGTCAAATTAACGTTCATATACCTAGTAGTACTAGCAATACTGCATTAGCCCGCCAGCCTGCGAGCCCGGCTAGCTTACTAGAGTAAAACTTGCCGGCTTGGTCGCCTACTGGACTTCCAAATTGAGAAGCCGCATCACTTCTTGTAGCTTGCTAGATGAAGTGCTTGTCTCGTTACTAATATTGCGTTGTATTCATGTGTTGGCCTTCGTGGCCTGCTGGCTTCAAGGCTTGAAATGGCCAATTACAGTTTCTCAGTTACCAGCTTCAGTGGCCGACTTCAGCGGTGGTCGCAAGGGCTGACATGACGCGCGCCCCCAGCGACGTACTTTTACACACAACCTCGTGGGCGCGCTCACAAACGGACCCCTGACGACCAGTCAGACCTTTATCTCGGCGCCATGGGCGTAGGCAGGGCTTTGGCTTTTGGACCACGGAACATCAGTCGCTTTTTGCTTCTACGAAGCGTCATCCATGCGAAAACTAAAAAAGTCTATTCGATACCGGAGCTTGACTCATGCACTATTTAATTCGGTCCTGTTCCATCTTTTGTTCGGGCTTGAGTTGGTCAGGGAGGTCCCTCAGAAGTTACCACATAAAAATAATCATGGGGAAGTCATAAGTTGCAGCTCTCTTCATCGGGTCCACTCACCTTGTAAGTCAAACACTGGATCAATGATGACAGACGCGAGAGCAAATGCCCGCGACACGGTCGTCGCGAATGAACTGAGATCTAAACGAGGTCCGTAAAGAGGTTATCAGCCAAAAGGCTGAGTGAGTAGGGGATATCCCTCAGAGTTATCACTAATACCACTGGATCAATGATGAGAGGCGCGAACATAGGAGTATGCTGCATGATCCGTTTGAGATCAAGGCCGATGCTGCCGCGAATAAGCTGAGATTCAGATGGCTTTGACAATGCCAAGTGGCACTGTGGAAGCGATGAAGGGGAGGCGGATAATGACCTACCGAAGCTGTGTCCTGAGCATGGTGTTGACTGGACAGATGAGTCTGGCAGTGGCAGTCATCTCAATGCAGGCCAAGTGACACTATAGTTGCAGAATTACCCTGTGAAGAGACGGCCTGCCAACCTGGAATTGAGATTAGGGGAGACTACGACATCAGGAGTGGCGGCCAGTGCTCATAGAACAGGTTTTCTTTAACGCGGGCTGAAAACACTACAGGCAAAGTGTGGCAGTTCCTAGGCCAGGATCTCTACACGTACCTTGCCTAGATAAGAACCTGCCCGCGCATGATTGACTTCGACAGGCAGCATACACCTCACATTTAGCAAGTTGCATCTACTCGATGCGAACAGCTTATCAATATCAATTTTTGGGCATGGAACTCGTGGTGAAAGTGATTGTGTATAGATACATGTCAATATATTCCCCCCCAGATATGTATAGGCTGGGGGATTGAAGCTCACTGTACATGTGCCATCTTCATCAAAATTGAACCAACATCCTTAAAGCAAAGAGATCCGATGCAGCTTTCCCGAGCCGCTCTCATCGGTACCTACCTGCTGTTTGACCCAACTGTTTCCGCCATTGACAATCGTTGATGCCACAGTGCCCGCGCACTAGCTAGGTGCCGCGAACTAGAAAGTGGAATTGTGGGATGTCCAGGCATTCATTCCCGCTGAGGCTTTCTTCCCTTCACTTGCCCCGGCATGCAGCAGCCCCAAGCTCAATCCCAGTATGGGAAAGCGTTCGCCGCCGCGCCTGCAATACAGTCTATTAGGAAAGCCAAGAGCTGACGTTGGAACAAGGCCGAGCGTGAACGCCGACGGCGGAGGAGCGACACCCGAGAATGCAGGGGTCGGTCCGTCTTCTCCGGGCCGGGCGAGGACGCTAACCCGGGCTTGCTCCAAGGCCACACGCCCCCGACAAACGCCATCACCGTCTCCCACCCAGCGTCCGTCGTCGCAATCTCCAGGCCACTCGCCCTCGCCCTCGATGCGCCCTCGCGCCCCCCCGACGCTTGGATGATCCGCTCCCGCGCGACCGCGCTGCGCTCGGCCTCGAAGCCCCTCGCCGCCGCGACGCAGCAGGCCTCGCGGCGCATCTCGCAGGGTCCGGCCGGCGGCAGCGGCGCGCAGGGCGATGCGCCGTGGCCGCTTCTGAAGAGGAGGACGCGCGCTCCGCCTGATGGCGCTGCTGCTGCGGCTGGAGACGCTCTCGATGGCCGTAAAGACTCGCCCGAGCTCGACTTCACGACGCCCGACCTGTCGCTCGAGCGACGGACCGACGACGGCAAACAGCTTCAGACCAAGACCGACTCTCGCCTCATGCTCATCCTGCAGGGCCTGAGTCCGAACCTCAACCCGAGTGACTTTTACCGCCTGGCCCCCAATGATCTCTCCAGCTGGCATAGCGTCATAAAGAAAGGTATTCACCACCAGCATCAACTCCCGTCAGCCTCTCCCCGGCGCCGCTAACACGCGACGCCAGTGCAGCAACAGCGCAACCCCACGACCCTCGAGCCGCTCGGCCGCTATCACGTCTCCTTCTCCAGTGCCTCCGCCGCGATCTCGTACCGCGACCGCCTCCTGCGCCTGCACCGGCTGAGCCGGCACAAGCTCCTCTCCCCCAACGGCCTGTGGGAGAGCACCGTGCCGCCCTTCCTCAAGTCCAGCACCGGCGAAGCCCCGGCTGCCGAGCTCGACGCCTTCACCGTCGTCCCCGCCTCCCAGCCGGCCGTCGACGTCGCGCGGAGGCGCGTGTCCACGAGGAACAGCTGGGCCAAGCCGCTGAGCGACGTGGTGCGCAGGTTCGGCTACGGCGAGAAGCCGCCCGTGGTGCTGCTCCACGTGTACCCGCCTACGCTTACCGCTCAGGATGTCTTCCGCGCCATACGGGAGGATGGACTCGCTAGGGGATGCAGATGGAATGTCTGCACGCCACACCACCTCAAGCCCGAGGCGCGGGCGGCCGAGGAGGCAGTCGATGGCGACGAGGCAGTAGATGGCGACGAGGCAGTAGATGGCGACGAGGCAGTAGATGGCGACGAAGCCATGGTCGCGCATAAACCAGCCATTGACTACAAGGACTTTGACACCATGGAAAAGCAGAGGAGCCGGTTCTTGGTCGTTTGCGCAACCGACGCCGAGGCGCGGCGCTTTCACCGGCACTGGAACCAACGAGCCCTGGCGGCAGGGCCAGGGGATAGGGAAACGCGAAACGTGGTCCATGCGTCAATAATTAACTGGTAGCCGCCTATGCTGTCACTGTAACATTCCCCTGAAACCATTGTCTGTAAGGCATCTCTTGCTTCGTCTTCCGTCCACTGATGGTCCCTGCGACCCCCTCCTCAACGCTCCCCCAACCACGACCCTTAACGGTCATCGTGTCCACCGTCTTGGTCGTCCAACGTAGATATCGAGACTCCTGTGAGCCCGCCCCAGGCACGGCGCAGCGGCAGCAACTGGTATAAGAGCCCATATGAACCCCTCCTGACATCCCCTTCCTCCTCCCGCCCACCAAAAAAACAAAGAAAAAAAGTAAAGGAAAAAGAAAAACTCCAGACCATATTTGCTCTCTAAAGGGGATGGAAGGAGGATTGCCGGCAAGCAGGCAGTTGAAGTATGAGAACGCGACTCTAGACTTGCGGTGAAATGCCATCATCCCGGCGTCCGGCCAAGGCAGCCGGCCCTTCATTATGTCATCGATTGCCTTCTGTCTAGGCACCCATTTCGTCGCCAATATGCTCTCTGACCCGTGATCTGGGTGAGGATACTCAGCACCCACGGCCGTTGCTGTCTCAGCAGCACTTGCCGCCGCCGCCCTCGGCCTTGTCGCCAACGTTGACGCCCGGGCCGACGGTCGGATCGTTCTTGGAGTTGTCGATGAGGCGCTTCTTGATGTCGGCGGCGAGGCTGTAGAAGGCCTTGTCGATGTTGATGTTGCTCTTGGCCGAGACCTCGAGGAAGGGGATGCCCAGCTCGTCTGCTAGCGCCTGGCCCTGTTCTTGAGACACGACGCGCTTGTCCTCCCAGTCGCACTTGTTGCCGATGAGGATCTTGTTGACGCCCTCGGTGGCGTGTTGCTCGACGTTTTGGAACCAGGTGCGGATGTCTGTTGCGGCGGAGCAGGTCATGTCAGCGCGCCATCCCACACAGTACATGCAAATCGACGCCGGCCATACGGGCGGAGGGGAGGGAGGACGTACTGTTAAAGGACCGCTCGTCGGTGACATCGTAGACCAGCAGGATGCCCATGGCACCGCGGTAGTAGGCCGTGGTGATGGTGCGGAAGCGTTCCTGGCCGGCCGTGTCCCAGATCTGCAGCTTGACGCGCTTGCCATCGAGCTCGATTGTCCGGATCTTGAAGTCGATGCCGATGGTGGTGATGAAGGACGGGGTGAAGGAGTCTTCGCTGAAGCGCAGCAGGCAGCACGACTTGCCGACGCCGGAGTCGCCTATTAGCAGCAGCTTGATCTAGAAGAGCCGGGCATGTCAGCGTCAGCCGTTGGCACAACAAAAGCCCCTCGCCATCGCGGGGGCGGCGGGCGCGGGCTGCGACGAGGCGACGGCTCGCGCAGCTGCAGGGCTGGCCGGGCCACCGGGTGCGAAGTAGGGTCTGGAGAGGCGCGAGCGTACCAGGAAATCGTAATTGCGATTATTCGACGGCATGATGGGCAACGGGGGGGACGGCGGTGAGCGCCGTCGGCGGATTCAGGAGTAGTCGAGCGTGGCGTGACGAGATCCGAACCGAGGGGGCGATCGCAGAGGTTTGGAACGTACGCGTAAGGGGAGGAGAGAAGGTAGCGAAACAGGGTCGCCTCGGGGCGTGACGAGATGGCGGCGACGGCGGCGGCGATCAATCCGGGCTGTTTGGGGGGGTGGTGCGAGGTGCGAGGTGCGCGTTGCGTGGACGGTGGTGAGCGTCAGAGGTCTCCAGCAGGGTGGTGGCGGTGGCTGTTGGGGGGAGAGGGGGGGGCACTTCAGTAGCGGAAGGTAGTCGCTTCGAGGGAGGGACCCGACAGGCACCGTAGGTAGGTAGGTAAGGTAGTCGGGTTGCGGAGCGCGGCCACGCCTGTGTCCTCGCTCACTGGATGCGACGAGACGGCTCTCAGCGTGCGAGTAGGCAGCTGCGAAAACGGGGTCGGACGGCCGGCTGCTGCTGCGCCCGTTGCAAGCGTGGCTGGCGGGATGGCATGTAAGACGAGGCCGGTCGGTGATGACGACGTTGCCGCCAGGCCTGGCGCGTAGCCCCGTGAAGCAAAATGGCCACCGCGCAGGAACACGTGCCACCTGGCCACTCGCAGCGCGCATTGGGCCCCGTCCCCTGGCCGTTATACCGTACGGCTTAACGCCCCGTGCCAATGTCAGCCCAGGCTCCAGGCGGCTGTTCCCAGCTCTCCACACCTGCTGGACCGACTCCACCGCTGCCAATGGGCCCGGACCCGCCGTGCCTGAGCCCGCTGTCCGCCCAGTACAGGCTGAGGTTCCCAGGCATCGACATTTCCATCTCGCTGCTTTGGCCGCGGGCGACGCCGTGCGCTCCAATCCCCTGCCTCTTTTCACGTTTGAATTGCATCGCAATCGACGTGAAGCTCAAGCTAGGCCGGGCATAGTTGTGCTTCTCCTCCCCCCCAGTCTTAGATGGAACCCTATGTTTCACACAGCCCCGCTGATTGCCGCGCTGGGTGTCTTACAGGCTCGTGACTCTGATACAAGAGCCGAGCACGTAGCTTTGCAACTTTACTTGCGATGCCATCGAAGCATGCCTTGGGAGCTTCTTTATGCAGGTCATCACTCGCCACGAGCCGGTCTTTGAAGAATGCCAAGTCGACAGACGTCCCGTCACGACGAACCTCCCATTTATGGATCATCTCATTCTCACAATCTGTGCACTTGAAGAAACTATTGGTATGGACAGAGAGCAGTGCCCAAGGTCGTTGCGAGTGCTGTCTACGTCTGACAGTCCCCAAACCCCGTCCTGCATCCGCAGCCGCCGACCGCCCGCACTGCCCCTTGCTCGACGAGCCGTCGCCATACGAGCTCCCCCTGCATGTCCGGCCCGTGTCCCCGCCACGGCGGCCGTCCTTGGCTTCGGCGGCCGCGCCGGCACCGCAGCCGTTGTCCGAGGCCTGGCTGAGAAAGTTACGAGTACAAAACATTAATGCTACCTACTTGGCTACCCAGCTTCGAGACAAAGTAGATCACCATGGGCGCGATGGTATTCGTAGTCGGTGGCTCCCCCGCTACCATGCCCATACCCCTTTGCTTGTTGTCGTTTACAAATGTAGTCGTATGGATTGCATGCTTGGTAACGAAGCAATTCTCACACGTCAGTAAGAAAGTGAAGATCATCCGTTAGCAAACGGTAACTATCGAAGAAAAGATGGTAAAACTCTTCTATGCCATTGTGTTGCTGGGAGTCACTGACGCACGACCAGCACATAAAAAGAAGACCATCAACGGCTCGTTGGAAGCGCAAGAGGGCCCTGTCCGTACACGACGACGGAACAAATAGAGCCCAGTGGTGAAGTATGAGGGCCCCCAAAGGACAATAACTCTCGAATCCCATTCTACGCTGTCGCTGTGGTGGACGGAACGACGTAAGTATTGGCCACTTGTGCCTCGATCCCCTGCCCGTGTAAGAGCCAGGCCCCCCATCTGCAAGCCGCTCTTAAACCCTGCAAGCCTGCCGACTCGCTTTCGGGATGTTGCATCCGCAAACCCAAAATTAAACGAAATGGACATTGGGGTGGGATGCAAACGACAGGCTCTACTCGCCGCGCCGTGCTGGCCTGGGGACCTGATCGCTCCATGGCATGACCGATATTACCACTTTCAGTCATCGATACTCTAGATGGAGGTCAGCGTCGCGAGGCCAGACTGGCTCGGCCCTTCGTTACAATTAGGTCAAGCCAACTTCCGTCATCTCATCTGGAAAGCGGGCATAGCATTCAGCGCGAGCCACTCGGCAGCACGTCGCGGCTAGCCTCTCAACTAGATGGAAGAGCCGCATCTCGTTGTGTCATGCCACAGGGCCGCAACTTTCCTCCTGCACATCACTCAGGCATCTGGAAACTCAAAGGTGGTGCTTCTTGGGGGAACATTTCGGACAGGTCGGATGCGGAATGAACGATGAGCGGAGATTTAAGGCGAATCTGCGAGACTCGAGACTGCCCTTGCGAGTACAGACTACCTCGTACACACCTTGGCCAGCGCGCGCTTACACCTCAATCCCAAGCTATGCAAGAACTCCCCTTCCATCTCCTGGCTCGACCGTTTCGCCATATGGTACATTATGATACAGTCATTCTCCGTTTCCGCTCGGGTATCTTACTCGCTGTTGATCTTGGCCAGGATCCTGCGCGGCAATGTCAGCGTCGAGCCTCTGGGGCCGCGGAGCGCGGGTCCAACTTACTCGCTGTCACGGAACAATTGGTATTCCTCCTCACCGGCCTTGACGGGGGAACCACCGAACTGCCACTCCAGTTAGCAAAACGCCGCTGTCTCCAGCCTGTGATGCGTGCGTGGTGGACAGCGCCTACCTGGGGGATCAGGACACGGTCGCCGGCGGTGACGCTCATGGGCAGGCGGTTGCCGGACTTGTCCAGGGCACCGGGGCCGACGGCCAGGACCTTGGCCTCGTTGAGCTTCTCGACGCTCGACTCGGGCAGGAAGATGCCGCTGGCGGTCTTGGCCTCGGCCTTGACGCGCTGGACCAGGACGCGGTCCAGCAGGGGGGCGAGCTGGCGGATGGAGCGGATAGAGGTGGCCTGCAGCGGTGGACAACACGTTAGCTCTCCATCGTGTTACTCTGCGATGCCGTTCGACCGCGGCAATGCACGCATTGCCCTCGGCACGGCGAAGCTGGGGGGGAAACCCGCAGCCCGGGGCACGCGCGGGAGACGGCTGGAGGCGCACGCACCATTGTGACTGTAATGTGTTTGGATCGGAGACTGCACGAGTCCTTGGAGAAGAGCGATTGGGCGATGGGGAGGCTTCGGGGACGTTGGAGTTGCTGCTGAACCGGAGTGTCGCAGGAGGTGGAGCTGTCTTCGAACAGCTTCCAGAAAGTCAGCAATTTTTTCTGAGTAGCTGAGCCGAGAGCCCGGCTCCCTGATTTCCCCGGTTCCGACCTCCGCGATTCTTGCCGCCGCCTCCGCCTCCGCCAACCGCAGCTCCACTTATTGCTGGCGACCGTTGCCGACTTGGCAGGCACTATAAGATGACGGGCCAAAGCATGTTCTCAGCGCCGATGAACGTAACTTCCAAGGTCCAATTAATTGGGTGCGGACTCTATGTGGTATCCTAGACGTATATATCACTTCGGCCCTGAGGCCCACCTGTAAGTCATGCCGGGAATTGCTCCTCGCGCATGAAGATTAATCGTAGCTCTCGTGCAGTCATGCAAACAAAATAATCCGCCGCCATCAGCCCACTGCGTCAAGATTCGGCCCGTCAGATACGCCTCTTCCTACAAAACACATGTCCATCCAATTCGCTTGTGTACTTCAAACCTCCGTCGCTCAAACCTTGGGCTGCTGTGATGCAGGCGGCTCGAGCACGTGGGTGTGATCCTCGGCGGGAATAACCTCGCCATTGTCGAACTGCTGGCAGATGACCGTGTCGGCAATCCAAGGTTCTTCAAGGATCTCGCTCATCTCAGCGCGGGAAGTCGGCTCTATATCGAGCATTCGATGAATGATATGCCGGCTCTCTCGCGGCAATAAGCGAAGGATTCGCCAAGGGCCGCGGATGACCTCCTTCTTTTCCCCGCCGGCGCCCTCCTTGGTGGTTTGGTCGTCATTGTGCGCCGTCGCGTCTGACTCGCTTCTCCTGTGTTGGCTAGACTGGTGATGCTGGTTCTTCGCCTTCGCGTCGTCCTCCGGCAAGAAGTCTCGCGCCGGAGTAGTTGCGAGCTGGCTTGTCGACTTGGCATGCACGAGCAACCGTTTCGGGTCGTGTCCAGGGGTTGGTTCGGCGGCAAATAGCTTGTACGAGTTGTCTGTCATGCGGGGAATCTTCCACGGGAAACGGCGCAGAGTCATGCAGCAGAAGATGATGGCTAGCGACCAGATGTCCACCGCTTCGGCGTTGTATTCCTTGGAGTCGTACACTTCCGGAGCCAGATAGGGGTCGGAGCCGACAATGCCTAAGCGCGAGATATGTCAGAACGTGAATCCATGTCATGCAGCGACGAGGGCGCAACGAACCTTTGGCGGGAACAGTGCCATTTTCAAAGGGGTATTTGAAGACATGAGCACTTCCGAAGTCGATAATCTTCATGATGCCTTTGTCGCTCACGACCACATTGTCCAGCTTCAGATCGCGGTGTGCCAGGCCCACGCTGTGCAGATACGTGACGCCATTGAGGATCTGCAAGAAGCAGCATTTGATCTCCTCCCGAGACATCTTGCCGGTCATGACGATGGCAAACAGGTCGAATGGCGCATACTCCATGACCTCGAACCAACGGCCCTTCTCCTGTAGAATGTCCAAGGTCTCGATGATGTTACCGTGATGGAGGGTCGAGCCAACGCAAAACTCAGCAGTAACCTTTTTGTTGTATTCCTTCTCCGTCTCGTACGTGTGCCTGGCCCTGAACTCTTTGACGGCGAAGATAGTGTTGTCTTCCTTGCGCCTCATCAACCTGACGGAGCCGCCAGCACCCGATCCGAGCACCTTGCCGAGCTTACCCCACTTCGATTGCAGTCCGTGATCCTCGCCAAAAGGAAGCTGCTGCGTCGAGCGCGAGGTGGGCGGGGTTTTTGTGCCGGCCTTGGCAGATGTCGCCGGTGACAGGTCGCTCTTCTTGTGATGGTGATGGTGATGATGCCCCGGCCTCCGGAAGAAGCGCTTCAGGTCGACCATGGAGCCTGGCCCATGTCCTCCTCCATCACTGAAGTTCTCTTCGCTGCCGTTCTTGCCCCCGAACAGGCCCGAGCCACGCTTCTCGGATAAGCTCGTCTTCGAGCCGCCTGGGGACCCGTGCTTCTTCTTCCGAGAGAAAACAAATCGCGGGTCGATGGTGTGTCTGCTGTGGTGCGACTGCTGCGGAGGTCGTCGCCCTTTCGCGTACGGGTCGTTGACGTCGCCGACAGGAGTCATGGGCTTCGAGTAGAAATTAGACGCTGAACCGCGCGAGGGACTCGATTCTCTCGACACGGGTACCGAGCCGCCGCCGCCACCAAACATGCCTCGCCTATGTGACTTGTGATCTTCGGCAGACGATGATCTCCTCATGCCATAGTCCGAGGACGCTGGCCGGTGAGCCAGTACCCTTCGCTCCGCAACAGGGGCGGCCTTTTCGTGAGACGAGGTGGGCTGCGGAGTGATGACCTGCGGCTCGTTGATGATGCCACTTCTGTCTCCCGCATCATGTCCAATCTTCCTCTCCCCTGCCCCCCCTGGGCCTGAACCAGATGGGGTGAGGGGAGGGGATGCCAGGGCTGAGAGGCGCGGGCTGCCATGAGGAGACGGCCTAGCAGAAGTAGAAACTGGAGTCGGGACTCTGCTAGAGTCGGGCGACTCGTCTTCTCGAGAAGGAACCTGGAGAGGGCGGAGCGGTCAGCACTTGCTACGTTTGACGGAGCGAGTGAGAATTGGTAGCAGCATACCCGCGACGGTGGCAGAGAGAATGCCTCGAATTGAAATGTCGTCATGCGCCGTTCCTGCAGCGGCCGGCCGTGCAGCGACCTGGTGAAAGCCTTGAGCTGATCTGCAGTCACTTCGGTGAAGCTGTCGTCGTGTTCGGCGAGCGAATGTGAGGGAGCTGCCTCGGGGGAGATCTCCTGGACGGCCGAGGCGAAGCGGACGGCGGGCACATCATCGCGGAGCTTGCCGTCATCGTCAGGCCGCTGCGAGGTGTCGGGAGCTGTGAAGCAGACAATGCGTCCAAGGTCAGCCAAATGCGCCGATAGCGGAGAGATCGTCTGGGTTTGGATGCGATGAAACACGACGTCCCCAGCGAAGGGCGCGCACGATGTGGCGCTGCGCTGCGAGCGCCGTGAACGCTGCAGCGAGCGCGGCGCGGGGACCGGAGGGGAGGAGGGGTACCGCAGCCGGGAAGGTCGGGCAGAGCGTCGACGTACCAGCAGCGTCAGCGCCCTGACGAAGCTCCTGCTGTGGCGCGGGAGAAGCCATGAGGGGCGCCGGATTCGGGTGTATCGATGCTTGTGCCGTTTGCGAGAGAGTCCAAGATCGCAATGGGCGGGCGACTGGATGAAGGCGTGGGGAGGAGGAGGAGAGGTTGAAGAAAGCAGAGATGCGGCAGGTGGAGCGGGCGGTGACAGGCGCTGTCTTTGTTGGCTTCGGGGGGCGCTGCGACGGGCGTGATGGATGGGGAGGACGCCGTTGGTGGGGCTCACGGCGACGTTGTCGCAAGCAAAATCTCCATGCTGGGCCCCCACTGTAAGTCAGTGGGCCCCACTGCGTGTCCTAGGCTGGGCCACTGCCAGCGAAGAGCGGTACGTACCAGCTGCGCCGTTGACACACGCCGGCGCTGTGCCGCTACCTCGTACCGCCGTTCGCCGGAGCGCGCAGAAGCATGTGCTTGAGGTGCTGACAGGCGGCCATTTACTTTGGCCGACTCTGATCTAGCAATCTATTCGACGCTGCTGTCATCGCTGATATGTGAAGCAGGCACGTGTATTGCTGCACATTCGCGCCTTGGGAATCCCCCGCTGATACACTGCCGCCAATCGTTCACAGCTTCGGACACGCAAACCGTCTCCGCTGCAGGCGCCGGAATGGTGACAGCCCGGGGGTACCGTACCTTACCTAGATGCCTGGACTACGAGCGGCACGGCAGGTCAGCAGCTTCTGGCAAATTTTCCCAATGGCATCACCCTCCCAAAAAAAAAAATACAAGCCTTCCGTAGCATTGCCGTCCGCAGTCCCATTGGCTTCCGTTGACACGGATACTCAACATGTAGTCGACTAATAGCTTGCAGATTTTCCATGCAGGGTTCCTGACTCTTGATGTCTAGCCCATCCAACCGGACCGACGTGCCAGCAACCGTGCACTCAGCAGACCTCTAAAATCAGTCGCGCAGTTCCGTGTTTGCCACGGCCAGGTCGACGTAAACGTTTGGTAACGGGATCGCCGCTGCGCGGCTCGTTCAATTCGGCTACTCCCGTATGATGCGCAGAAGCCCGTACCCATGCATATCGTCGGTACGCGTCACCAAAGCGGACGCGCAAGCGAGGCAACGACAGACTGCCCATCTATCGATGCTCGGGCCCTGTACCCTTCCAGCGGGTGTCGTGTCTCTGAGTTTGCACGTGGTTCATCTACCCGATGGTTGAGCTTGGACCAGATCCCATCGTTGAACTCATCGCGGGTCCACTGTGGGTTCCTGCTTGGCGTGGATGCTTTTAATAGTGGGCAGCGAAAGGAGTCGCAAATTTGCCCGTCTGCCAATAGCACGTCACGGACGGCCGAAGCCTGGCTGAGACCTGACTGTTCAAGAATTTTTTTCTGCTCCTGCAGCGTTCTGTCGGTTAGAGAAGAGCTTGAGCTTAAGCTTCCCTGGGGCCCGTGGAGCCCGGATTCCCGAGGGCCCCCGTTTCCAGCCGCGCGTGTGCTATTTTCGATGACACCACTTCCGCGTCTACCCTTTGCTCACAAAGCCGTAAATTGCTTGCCGTCACACCTATCACTTCCTTGCAGCGCTTTGTGTTTGCCTGTCGACGCAGTGTTCTTCCCGTAGTGACGCACGTGCTCCACGTCGGCACCATCGAATCGACTTTGACAAGACCCTGATAGCATCAGCATTGGTCACCTCCACATGGAGAGTAAATCACACTTTATATCACTGTTCATGTTGCTTTGGCTCATATAAATAATTCATTTCATGGCAGTTACCTATCACTCCCACAGCAAGCTTGACTTCCAGATGTGCTGCAGGGTGGGCGAAGTGTCTGAGTACTCTATCCAAGCAGTCAGATCAGCATGTGTCCTCTTCCTCCTACTCAGCCCCTACCATCCACATCAACCGCAGTCTTTCGCAAGCCGGGAGAAACGCTGATACTCTGGGTAAAGAGCAAAGCCAAATCATCGTACACCGTCTTCGTCTTCTCTAAAGGGCTCCCATCACAAGCTCGGGTATGTTGTACACGCGGCCGTGGCCACAGGAAATGTTTCTCCAACGCATCGATCCGCTCCAAATCCATGCCTCCCGTCGATTAGGCCACCACGTTGATGCCGATTGACTTGGCCTGGTATATGATTGACCTGCACAGGCCCTCGAGGGACAGTCCAGAGAGCCTCAGCTCCGACTGCTTGATCTTGGCAATCTCGTAGACGTGCTTGAGGCTGATGGTGCCGACCGTCTCGTGGCCCGGCTTGCTCGCACCTTTTCGGTTTCCCTTCTTGTTCATTGGCGCCTCCACGGCGTTCAGGAGCAGCCAGGAGGTCTGTGGCGTCCGGAGGTCGAACTGAAAAGATCGGTCGGGTCGGACAACGACGCGGCAGGGCATGGGCGTTCCCGGGACGATGTGAGCGGTTCTGGCGTTGAACTCCTGAAGCATAGTCTGTCAGCATTGGCCGCGCCGCAAGCTTCCGCCGTACCCTTCGGCTTGCGCCAGGAATCGCACCTTGCAAAAGTCCATCGACTTGACACCCTTACTACCCAGAGCAGGACCGACAGGCGGACTGGGGCTCGCCTGACCCGCGCCCACGATCAGCTTGACGATCTGATCCATGCCGCTGGCGGCACCCTTTGCTTTTGACATTTTGGCGAGGCTGTGGTCGGGGAACGGCGTGGAGTTCGAAGGTTTGACGATGTCGCGTGGTTGACGCTGGTGGAAGATTTCAGAGCTCGTCCCTGACTGGCTGCCTGGTGCACGGGAGGGGTGCCTGCATCCCCCACCTCGAGACGGGTCCCCACATTTTTTTATCCAGAGACGCAGAGATCCCAAAATTTTTGGAAGCTGCACTATCTTCCATCAACCTGCCAACCAAGGGCTTGCGGTTGCGAGAAGTGTTGCTGCCAGAACAAATACTACAGCCCTTGCTCTGCTCCACCATAGAGCAGCGCATTCAACTTTTCTATCAGCGGCATCTTTCCTCTGGAGCGAACGAAGCGAAACGAGAGCCGCGATGCCTTCCACACACAAGAAGGACAAGCCGTGGGACACGGACGACATCGACAAGTGGAAGATTGAGCAGTTCACCGCCAAGGATAATGTCGGTGGCACCTTTACCGAGGAGTCGTCCTTTGCAACCCTTTTTCCCAAGTACCGCGAAGTCTACCTGAAGGAGGCCTGGCCGCTCGTGACAAAGGCGCTGGAGAAGCACGGCATCGCGTGCACCCTCGACTTGGTCGAGGGTAGCATGACGGTCAAGACGACGAGAAAAACGTTTGACCCGGCCGCCATCCTGAACGCCCGCGACCTCATCAAGCTCCTGGCTCGAAGCGTGCCTGCCCCGCAGGCGGTCAAGATTCTCGAAGATGGCGTCGCGTGCGACGTCATCAAGATCCGCAATCTGGTGGGAAGCAAGGACAGATTCGTGAAGCGTCGGCAAAGAATCCTCGGCCCCAACGGCTCGACGCTCAAGGCTCTCGAACTTTTGACGGAAACATACATCCTCGTTCACGGAAACACGGTTTCAGCGATGGGACCCTACAAGGGACTGAAGGAGGTGCGGAGGGTTGTTGAGGACTGCATGGCCAACATTCACCCCATCTACCACATCAAGGAGCTCATGATCAAGCGCGAGCTGGCCAAGGATCCGGAGCTGGCCAACGAGAGCTGGGACCGCTTCCTGCCCAACTTCAAGAGGAAGACGTTGAGCAAGCGCCGTGTGCCACACAAGCTCACGGACAAGACCAAGAAGGTCTACACGCCATTCCCGCCGGCGCCCGAGAAGAGCAAGGTCGACAAGCAGATCGAGACGGGCGAGTACTTCCTGGGCAAGGAGGCCAAGGAGCGGGCGGCGCAGAACGAGCGCAAGGAGAAGCAAAAGGAGCGCAAGGTGGAGAAGGCAAAGGAGCGAATGGCAGAGTTTGTTCCTCCCGAGGAGGGGGAGAGGCCGAAGAAGAAGCGGAAGAAGACGGCGGAGTAAGGGAAGGGCTGGGAAATGGAGCACTCCTTTGGCTTGGCGCATGTCCTCGGAAGGACGAGGGGCATGGCTGTACGTGGGCACACCTGTTTGTTGGCATTGGGGGCGTTTTGATATCCCGATTTCTGGTTTCGTGGTTGAGCATCTCGATCAGGTCGACAACGCACGGCGTAGGTATCTTGATTCAGATCGAACAATGACAAAGTACGACTGAACGTGCACTCATCTACCGCAACATGTCAAGCCGTAGAGCACCCGTTGACCTTTTTGTGGCTACCACCTGCCTCTCTTCACAGCTTGGGCGGAGACCCCTGGTCATCAATCTCGATGACCAGCTTGCCAAACTGTCGCCCCGCCTCCATCTCTGCAAACAGTCCGTCTATCGCCTCGATGTTACTCAAGCCCTTGACCGTCCTACTGACGATGGGCTTGATCTTCTTCTCATTGACAAACGCCAACATGTCACGGAACTCCTTCTTGGATCCCATGGTGGTGCCCTTGAGCTCGACGTTGGCAAGCACGGCCTGCATGAGCCAGTCCATCTTGGGCGACACCGTCATGCCGTACTGAGAAATGACGCCGCCCATCCTGAGCAGCCGGACCGACTTGGAGACGACCTTGCCGCCGGCCCCGTCGATGACAGCGTCGAGGTATGGCCTGTCGCTTGGCAGCATGGCCTGAAGGTCCTTGTCCCAGGCGTCGTTCTTGTAGATGACTCCTCCCTTGGCGCCGAGCTGCTTGGCTCGGTCGATCTTGGCCTGGTCGCCGGACGTAACGAAGACATTGCAGCCGAAGGCGACGGCGAACTGAAGCACCTGCAGGGCCACGCCGCCGCCGATTCCGGTAATGAGGACGTTCTTGCCAGGCGACGTGCAGCCGGCCTTGGTGACGAGCGCGCGCCAGCCCGTCAGCCCGACGAGCGGAAGGGCCGCGCCCTCGGCAGGGGAGAGGTGCGCCGGCGCGGGCTCAACCTCGTCCTCGTGGACGACGATGTAGTCCTGGGCGGTGCCCACGTCGGTCAGCTTGTTGCTGCCGACGATGGTGAAGGTGCTGCCAGGCTCGGGGCCGGCGGGGTCCGACTCCCAGCCGCGCATGGGGGTCAGGATGACGGGCTTGTGCAGGAGGCCGGTGCGCTTGACGGCGGAGCCCGTCTGGACGACGGTGCCGTAGCCATCGGCGAGCAGGGGGTTGGTGAAGGAGATGGCCGGGTACTGGTGGTGGCGGATGAACAGGTCGCGGTGGTTGAGGGCGGCGGCGGAGAGGCGGACAAGGACCTCGTGCGGGCCCGGCTCCGGCTTGGGGACCTCTTTGACCTGGATGCTGGGAGCTGTGAGTTATGGTGAAGCTGCAGATTTGAGAGGTGAGCGGATGGGCGGGCTCACGGGTAGTAGACCTCGCCGGGCTTGCCCTCGATCTTTTTAAGGGTGAGAACGCGCGGCATTGTGGGCTGTTGCTCTGCTGCCGAATGTGATACTGTCTCGTCTTCCCGGCACAATGCCCAATTACGGAGTATCTTAACGATACAAGGCTACAGACGCGGGCGATGTTGAAATTATTTCGGTCGAGATGACGTCCACCGGCGGCGGGGGCGAGCCACGGCCCGAAGCTCACGGCCCCTCGCAGCTATCCCCGCAACCTCGGCTGACCCGGCGCTGGAGACCTTCCGGACACCCGGGCCATGGCTCGTAGCCGCTGCATTCATCGCCCGGCTGCATGCTATCCTACACCTTCATTGCACTTGACGGCAGCCTCACCCTTGCAGTCACCGATGCTGGACAATGGCGGAAGACAAGGGAAACCACCGAACTGAACATGTCCGGCAGCTGGCCAGCCCGACCGTGTGTTTCCGCGACAGTGTATGACCCTACCTTAGCTTACAGATATACTGCTGCGAGGGGCTACGACAAACACCAACACCAACACCAAGGCCCACACCACTGGCCGCATGGCCCCCATTGGGAGACGAGGCATCTCGAGGCTCCTTACCTACCTGCACAGAACCGACATCAGAAATATGAAGAAATCGGCGCGCAATTGCTCCGGTCCGTGACCCAGAGAGCCCAGAGCCAAGACCCCACAGGGGCACCTACGCACTTCGCACGTCATCGCCGGCCAGCATGGCAAATTCTCCCCTCGCAGCGCCTGAACCGGTGCCACGGTCCACCCCCAGGTCGCCGACCCCAGGGCGCCGCGCCTACTACAAGTCGGAGCACGGCTGGTCGCAAAGGGTGGTCGGCGTCCATGGCGTGCGGCAGTTACCGTCGGCCGGCATTCTTGCGTCGTTTTAGCCTGTCGGCCAGCTGCGAGTGAACCCCGAGATCCGAAGCCTCTCGCTGAGAGCCACCTAGCTCGCCGCTGATAAATACGCGGGCAGGCGTCCCGCGTGCTTGTCGTGTTGTGTGAGGCTTAGTATTTACTCGTGAGTATACATGACATCGACTTCATTCGATCATCTCGCAATAGGTCAACCCGACTTATATTATCGCCAACGATGGCAGCAACTCTCGCCTCCGGCGCCGCCTTTGGCGCCGCCATGATAGGCGCCGGCTTCCACAACCCTTCCATCGTCACCGACCAGTTCAGTTTTCGAAACTGGCACATGTTCCAGGTCTTCCTGGCCGCGACGGCCAGCAGCGGGTAGGACCATATCTCGGCGTGGATGCCTTGGACGTCGTCGCTAACAATACGGCCGCAGTATCGTCTGCGCCGCCGCGGAGCGGCTCGGCTACGTCAAGTTCCAGCCCCGAAGCTCCTCTCCCCTGGGGCTCTTCGCCAAGTATGACGGCAACATCATCGGCGGCGGGCTGCTCGGCGTCGGCATGGCCCTGTCGGGGTCGTGCCCCGGCACGCTCTACGCGCAGCTGGCGGCTGGTGTTCTGACGGGATTCTACGCCCTTGCTGGAGCCAGCGTGGGCGGCATCATCTGGACCGGCTTCCTCAGCAAAGCCGTCAAAAAGCAGAGAGAGCACGCAGGCGTCAAGCCTGAGGAGGGCGTCCTCTACGACACATTCGGCCTTTCAAAGACGACGATGCTGCTTCTCTACCAAGTCACCTGGCTTACCGCCCTCGCTGCCATAACCAAGTTCACGTCTCAGAGCAAGAACGCTGTGCTACCGGGCGCGGTCGGTGGGCTGCTCGTTGGCGTTGCGCAGCTCTTCTCCGTCCTAACGCGACGCACTCTGATCAGCATCTCTACCTCCTTTGAGGAGATTGGCAACTTCTTCTGGTGGCTCGTCGACGGCGCGGAATCCCGCGCCCGACCCACGTCGTACCAGAACCTCCTTTTCGCTTCAGGGGTGACAGCCGGCGCATGGGGGCTTCTGCGGGCGGTCCCGTCGCTGGCGGACGTGCCCATCGTTGAGACGCCGCCGCCGTTGGCCGTGGCGGGTGGTGCGTTGATGGCCGTGGGCTCGAGGATGGCGGGCGGTTGTACGTCCGGGCACGGCATCAGCGGCATATCTCTGCTCTCGGTGTCGAGCGTGATCACTATTGGGACTGCGTTTGCGGTGGGCTGCCTGGTGGCGCCGTTGATATACTAGGCAATTTCCAAGTTGATGCAACTGTTATAGTTTATTATATGAAATGGCATTTGTCTTCATTGCTTCTTCATGCCGCAGCCCTTCTTGGCCGTAACCTCAATTTCAATCTTCATCTCATCCTTCATCAGCCCAGACTCGACCATCGTCGCCGCCGGGCGGACGTCGCCGAAGTACTTCTTGAGCACCGGCCACGTCTTGGGGAAATCGTTGCGGTCGGGCAGGATGTACCGCACGCGAACCACGTCGGCGATGCAGGAACCCGCCTCTTTCAGTGCCTTGTCCACGTTGAGTAGGATCTGCTCTGCCTGCTCGGCGACGTCTGGCGAGATCTCCCCGGTTTGGTAGTTGTAGCTACATGTTACAGACAGCATGTTAGGCTTGCTCGAGTCCACGGATATTCGTGCTGATGGGTTTACCCGGTCGTTCCTGAGACAATTACCCAGTCGTCAACGACGACAGCTCGTGAGTATCCAATCTCGGCTTCAAAGGCAGAGCCGGAGCTTATGTTCTCGCGCGCCATTGGAGCTCCTTTGTCGGCGACGGAACCGGGGATGGCAGGTCTCCTTCTCGAGTTGCAACACGTTGCTGTCAAGTTGAAGAAAATGAACCCTTCTTACGACAACAACGACTGTTTCATGGGCATAGTTCTGTGAGTCACGACTGTTCTCCAGATGGCTCCTTGAGGTTAGCAGCGGGCCAGGGCGCGGGTGTCGTCGGCGGGGTTGTAGCTCAAGCCACCCGACCCCGTCAACCAAGGTAGAAGTCGAACCCACCTGCGTACAAGCTGAACCCACCTTGATATCCAAGAATTCCTCATTCACAGTTTGTGGCTCTCAGATGCACAGCGGGTAACATTCCCGCTGCCTCGCTTGCAAGTAGAGCCTTTTCTAGATATACAGTTCTACGTGTACAATATGATACAAGCATCGTACATGCCGCCTGGTGACAACTCATTGGCTGGTCAGCTCCTTGACCAGGTTGGCGACTTGCTTCCTGTCCACGTCCTTGCCCTCCAGCGCACTGGACAGACGCTTCATGACGTCTCCCATGAGCGTCTTGGTCGCGGTTCCAGCAGCCTTGGACGCCTCGACGGCGTCCTGGATCAGAGCCTTGAGCTCAGCCTCGCCCAGCGACTGGACACCGCTGTCCGAGAGGTATTGGTCAAGGATGCGGATCTGCTCGGCCTCCTTGTCGGCGAGGTCGTCTCTGCCGGCAGCCTTGGCCTCCGCCGCGGCATCTTGCGAGCTCTTTTGGATCTTCCGTATCAGGGCGACGAGCTGCACGTCCGTCTTGATCGGCGTCGACGTCTTGGAGGCGTTGAGGTTGGCAGACATGATGGCGCGCAGGACCGACAGCCGCGGCGCGTCCTTGGCACGCATGGCCGACTTCAGCTCGCCCTTGAGCTTCTGGAGGAACGGAGGAGGCGCCTCGTCGGCTGCCGTCGAGTAGAGGCGGGAGGCTCGCATGAGCGCGGGCTGCGGCCTGCGCAGCGCCGCGAGCAGGCGTGTCGACGGATTGAGTGCCATTGATACGGGCGTCCGAGCGCAGTGAGGAAGAAATCGCTGGGAACGCGGTGCAGCGGGATGCGATGTGGCGGTGGACAGCGTGCAGACGAAGCAAAAGAATAATGCCAGAGCTCCCAGATTGAATTGTCACCAGCACTCCGTCAGTAGGAAGCTCGCCCATTGGCCAATGGGGCATACAGGGTAGGCTGGCCGCCCAGGCGTCTGCCTTTGCCTGGCTTCAGCTGGTGGGGCTTCAGCTCGGCCATCTATATGTGGTGTGGATCTCCGGCAGCTTTGCTCTGCACGATCGCTCGGCTGTCGCCAACGTTTATGATGCCTTGCCATGGTCTGGATCTTGGAAGCTGAAATTGCGGGCGGCGCGGCTCACATCTGTCGCTCCTCATCCAACGCACCCCTGCCTTGAGGCGGCTCAGCTCCAGATCCTGGGTGCTGCCCGGCTCTTATCATCTGATCTGCAGCCAATCCTCAGGGGGGACGCTTGGGATGCAGCATGTGGTGTACGAGTAGTTGTCAATTCCAATCCGTCAAGGGATAGGCGGGTTTGATTTTGTAGGTCCGAACCTTTGAGGGGGCACCTCGTTATCCCGGGCGGATCGTGCGTATTGGAGACGGTGAGGGGAGCTGGAGCGCTGTTGGCTCGTCTCTTACCTGTTGGCTGAACGTAATGCCCGTGGCTGATGCTTAGGCCGAGTTTTGGCTCGCAAACCCTGTCCCGTTCCTCAAGGGATGAGACAGGAACGTTATGGATCCGGCCATCTCTGTATCCTGCTGGAACCCTGAAGCATCCAGAGCTCAGCTTCTCGCACCAACACAGCTGATGAGTCTTCGCCTGATTCTGCGAACGGCATTTACAATAGAGTAGCCACAGGCGTGTTGAATGCCATAAGAGAACGGCTGATGGCAAGCGGAGCTGGATATGGATAGATTCTGGCCAAGGTGGAAGTTGCATGTATTTGAAGCGCGTAGAGCGTGTCCCAGCCTGCTTCAGCGCAAGTACCAGATCTGATGGCGGCTCAAGTCGCGGGCTCCATGCGTGGAATCACCGGCTTGTTCCAGCCTATCGGCTCCCAGCCGCCCGCCCATTCGAGCAGTAGTCAGAGGGCCGTCAGACTGGCGCCGCTGCCCCCTTCGCATCGGTGGTGGACTGGATTCTGTTCATTGCTAGAGCCGCCGGGCCCGCGTGTCACTGGCTTAGGCCGGGCAGGTGCTGTGCCGGTGTTGCTTCTACCTCGCCCTTGCCCGACAAATCGTCGCCCCATGCTCCTTGATGCTCGGTCCTTTCTCCGTCCTCCGACGGCCTTCTGCATACCACGCGCCTGGCCATAATACTGTCTTTGCACCCGATTGATCAGGCCCAACCCAACGCCCACGGTATCCGTCCCTTGCCACGGCCAGCCGTCATCATGGACGCCAGGCGCCGTCGACGGATTGACCAGACGACACTACCCTGAAGGCTCCCTCGTCGAGATAGGAGCGTCGACCCCTCATCCCTCCGGTCTTACCCTCGGCATCACGAACTCGACGGTGATGAAATTGCTGCTACCTACCGGCGGCAAGGCTTGCGGCCGATGCAGACGTACCTTTGTTGGCGGCATTGAGTATGTCGACTTCCAGAACAGTCTCGTCTTACGAGTGCGTTACTCACATGGGAAAGTATGCCTACGGGCAAGTCAAGTCGTCAGCATACCTCCAAGAGCAACACAAAATACAGTCCCGGGTTTGACTTCTGCAAGGACATTTGCGCACCTTGAAAGACGGGTCGTTGGCCTCGCTCCGCGCCTGCTCGATAAGGCCCTGGAAATCCTCGATCGACATGCTGTTATCACCACTCAGCTCCTCGTCCAACAGGCTGCCTGAGCCGCCATGCCTTACCCTTTCAATTGCGTGAACGGATACAGTGCCAGCGAGTGCAACAGCTGGGCTACGTTGTCGCTGTTTGCTAGGCCAATGCCATGGTTCCGCGGCTCTGTTCAACAGCTCGAGTTAGGCCAGTGTGCTTCGACGCCGGGCATGAGACACCCTACCATTCGACCAGGCGCACATGGGCAAAGTCAACAGCCTGGATTCGACTTCGGTGAACCCGGCGCTTCTCATCCAAGTCGGGAGCTGCAACGCTGCTCTGGGGTTCTTATGCGGCTGCATAACGTCTAGGTATAGGCTCGACCATTTCGAAAGCGCATGATCTGTTTGAGCGAGCCCGCGTTAGCAGCGGCCCCTCATGGCGACCCAGGGAAGTTTCAACGAGGCTCGCCTCTTTGCAATGTTCCGTTGTCCGATTGTGCATTGAAGTATATCTCAACCATCTGGCACCACCCGCCTGGTCTGAGGACACGGAAAATATCTCGCACATAGCCTCTCCATCGGTTCGTGTGGATTCCACCGGCCATCATCTGGCTGTGTACGACGTCGAAGTGATTCGATGGAAACGTAAACCTTGAGGGAGAAGATACAAGGTCAGTATATGGTTTTCGGCAAGTTCGACAGGGTAGCTGACCTTCCATTTAGATCGTCAATTTGTATTTCAAGATTTCTTGGTGGATCTTCTGGGACCATGTGCGGACTGACGTCTATGCCCAGCACCTGAGCAATGCTGTTAGCCAGATCATAGCCATGCGGACATACATCGACCAATCATGCGAGCGAAATCTGATGCAGACAGAAGCTCTCAGCTCTCCCTGCAAGGTCCTGGCTTGTCGCCAATGGGCGAAGACACCAC
Organism: Tolypocladium tropicale; assembly: GCA_024340005.1. Lineage (NCBI taxonomy): Eukaryota > Fungi > Ascomycota > Sordariomycetes > Hypocreales > Ophiocordycipitaceae > Tolypocladium > Tolypocladium tropicale. The sequence continues at coordinate 118,468 of JALHBU010000172.1, read as the reverse complement.
GAGCCTCCAGCCGCTGCCGAAAGCCCGTCTCTTGCCCCTGACTCGGGCGCGACTTGCATCATCTCAGCGAGCTCGTGGCTTCGCAAGTAGGAGTCGTTGTTAAGGTTCCATGGCTGTCGATATCGAAGCCGAGCCGCAGCAAAAACGAGATGTATCGAGGTAAACGCACCTCGCAGTCTGGAAATTGTCCAGCAACTTCGACGGCCCAGTCACCTGCGCCGCACCCGCAATCCAATATTCTTCGTGGTGAGTCCACGGGCGGAAATATTAATCGGCCATCGAAGACTTTGGAGAGCACGGAGTGCATCAATTCCAGGCGCGCAATCTCTTCCTGTCCCGGGTCAGCGTTGGCCGCGCCGCAAATCCCGAATTCTGAATTTGCCTGCGTCTAACCTCGTCGATCGGTGCGAAGTAAATGCTGTTCGTCAAGGCATGCTTTTGATATGATCGACCGAAGAAGTCGATACTTTCTCTGAAGGATTCATCGAGAGGGGCTGTTCCGTCGCTTCAGGGGCGTTAGTCAGTTCCATTGCACGTTGCGTAGGGAACAGTTCTGACCCTGGATCCATTATCGCCCTGGAAACAAAAGCTGGAGGGCGTCTTGGGTTCGAATGCGAACTATAAGAGAAAACAGGTGCTTTTCGGACGAAGAGTGAGCCAAGGCAACCTGAAATTAACCCTATCGAGACCTACTCTGGACCTTATTCGAGCCAGCAAGTCATGTGGTCGCAGAGCGTGGCCCCAGTCCACCCATACATGGGCCCCTCTGGCTCCGGAGACTGATTTGGCTTTGCCGTATGGGGGAGCAACTTCTGTTGCTGACGAAGGGAATGCCGTTGTCCCATGCGGCCTCGAGTTGGCGCGTCTTTGACCAGAATCGCAGGCAAGAAAGGTATACGTGGTACAACTGGCGGTGCTGTTTACCGTGAACCACTCCTGGGTCCCTGTTGCCCTTGGACTGTTGAAAGGACGCCGCTTGTTTGTGTCACCTCAGTCGTGAGCACTGTTCAGTCAGGGATGTCCGGACAAGGCGGCAAAATATGAATGCACCAAACTGGTCGGATGTACGAGCAATGATGCTTGTCACGTCCTAAGAAGGCCGAGAATGCCACGGATGGTGAAGGAGCCAGCATCAGTCCTGGATCGTGCGATCGCTGCCAGAGCCTTGGCCACCGCTACTACTTCCAGCCAAAAAAGGGCGACGTCGCTGCCCAAAGCTTATGGACATAGCATCCATGCCTATTTAGAGCACCTACATGATTAGCGGACCCTACCAGCGCCAACAACAGAACGAGCCTTGCCGAGCCAGATTTAGTCCAGGCCGCTGGGGATCATTGGTACACCAGGGCTCGTCTGTCCGCGGGCACGGAGCTTGGAGATCGATGCGGGCACTGCTGATAGACAGCCTCGGCCAAGCAAAATAGCACAGATCAGATCTGCATTTCAGCCGCAAGGATAGATCATGCCGCACGGAAGCCAGCCAAATATCGAGCCATAAAGATGACAGGATATCTGAACACTCCAGTGAGACCTCCCGGTCTCTGGACCGTCTCCAATGCAGGTCAACGCCTCCAAAAACATACGCGTCTACATTATCTCGGGAGCTGATAATCGTGGGGCGGGGGCACCACATTGCGGATGGCCTCCAAAAGTCAGGCCGCCGTTCAATGCTCAAAGGTCCGTGTCTTCACTGTTGGAAACTTGTGGAGGGACATGCATGGAGTGACCTGGCGTCATGCGGTCTCATCGCTGCCGATGCTGGAACCCAATTTGACCCGACGTGAAAATCTGGAGCAGAAAGGCAAGGCACTTGTGTGCAGCCTGCCACGAATATGAGAACGGGGATCTGGACCGCCAGCACCTGCTGCAGACACCGCGAGTCCTGGTAATATTAGGGTTGTTTCCCTACGGAAAAAGAATGCCATTCGATACGAGAGGGGCAGGTGGCTGCTGCCAGCGTGCAATAGCCCTCCGGATGTGGCCATTCCAGGTGCTTTTTCACCTTTGTCACGATGGGGCTGGCTTCCACAGTCCAGAATGGATGTGAGCGGCGGCCGAGCATATTGTTGCCGGTACTTTGGCTGCTCCGTTCCGCAACCGAGCCGCGTGAGCCTCCCCAAGGTTTGCCGAGGGACGCACTTCGCTGTGTTGCAGCGCCAGCTCACTGCCGATTGCTTGGGGATATGGACACTACCCCTGCTGGACAGCAAAACCCACTGCCTCTGGTTGTATCCAGGACGTCAGTTCTCTTCCTGCGGGCTGCAGGCGGCAGGGGGCTGAACGGGATAAAAGGTGGGTTGGCAGAATCCTCCGACGGCATTTGGATTGGAATGCCGGAAATATACGAAAAAGTCCTCGTAAGTCGCAGCCCATCCGCGTTCCATGACATGCTCGTAAGAAGCAATACAGTGGCTCATACGAATTCGGCCGACATAGCCCGAATCCATCCAATCTAGGCCGCACGCTATAATGCCATGAGTGCTGGTGTTCGTGCTCGTACCAGTAAGCGCAGCTTGGCGGGACCAGAAACACCGAAAGTCACCATTTAACATTTAACGAATACCCGCAATTCTTGCGGGCGGACCTGGGACACCTGAACACGGCTGGGAAAGGGCTTTCGTGCTTCACGAAGACCGAAGAAGCTGGCGGAGGAGAGGGAACGACGCAACAATAGCAAGGTACGGGCGGCTTACGGGGCACAAGGTTACAGGACGCCCAGTGCTAGATTCCTGGAACACGCAATCCTACACGCTGCCACACCCATGGTTGCCTTGGGCAGTGTGGCAGTGCTGTCATGACCGACAGGTTGCGTTTACTCCGTACGAGTATGGTGACTATACCACCAGCTCTTGCGAAGCAGGACGCCAGATAGGTGTCAGGCGGCTACGACTGGCTCGAAACGTGGCAAGTACCTCAGCACCGAAGACGGTGTACCGGCAACAGTTGACTGCTTTTGGTAGGGGTGCCGATGGTGGAACGGCGACAGGCGGCGCATGGACATGGCAGCGGTGAGCGAACAACGTTCGCCGTCGGCTCGGTACAAGGTGAGACCCTGTCTCGCCGTGTTTGGGCGCCGCGGCGCTGCCTTCCGCGTGGCTTACAGGGGGGAACCTTGCGAGCCCCTGTTTTTGCCGACCCAAGCTCCCGGGTTACCCGCCCGCGGGGGACCGGCTGCTCGGGTTTCGAAGCGCTGTCAGCGACACGGCATGCGGCATGTGACTCGATGCCCTCGGTTCTGTTGCTACGCTTGATGATTGATGACGCCCCTGCGGCTGGGCTTGATGGCGATACCGTTGCTGAGGTTGATGGCGCCCCTGGCAATCCGGAGCTTCACTGGGAGCATCGTGGGCCGGCAGAGTCCTCAGCGAGCGCTTAGCAAGCGAGCCTACGTTGGCCCCAGTGTGCGCGGCACCCGTGGCAAGGGACGGAAACTCTTTCGGAAATACCGACCTCTTCCATTGCTCTACATTATCCTGGTTGTGATGCTCCTTAGTTACCGCCTTTTCTACCGGTGAGGGTTCCAGCCTCTGCTCTTCCCCCATTCTCCCATGCCTCTAGCTGCCGTCATAGTGTATATCCCCGACGGACCGTGAAATCCCTCTCCATGTCCGTGCATAATAAACCCCAATAGGAAAAGTAGAAAGTTGTTTTGCCTGCATGAACACTGATATTGTGTGCAACCTTTGCGACGAGTCTACCGCTCTTCCCGCCGGCCTTGTCGGTTTCGAAAGCCGGCGCCGCGATCGGCAGCATGTCAAGACGCTGGGTGGACGACGAGGGACTTGTATGCGCTCCCCCGCAAGAAACTTGCCTCTCTAGCACCAGGTAAAGACCGGGTTGCGGCTCTTGACGGCCTCGAGGCGCTCCACGATGACCTTGCGCTGGTTGCCCATCTGCCCCTCGGCCGCGGCGTACCCGAGATCGCCGTCGAGGTCGTCGCCGTCGTAGGCCTCGTGCGGGTACAGGTGCTGCGCGATGCTGTTGCTGCTGCGGCGGGCCGCGGGCGTGGCGAACGAGTACCGCCGCTGCTGGTGAGGGCCGTGGCGCGTCGGCTCGTAGAGGTTGAGCGCCCGCGACGGGCCCTGATAGCTCCCGGCGCTCCTGGTATGCGCGGCGCGCTGGCTCTTGGGGGCGGCGCCTTGCTGGTGGGAATTTGCCTTTGCGTTATCCTCCTTGCCGTGCAGAGGGCCTTCGTTGGTTGGTGATTGCGCGCCTTCGTCCTGGGGGCTGGATATCTCGAAGCGCTCCGAGCGCGGCATGTCGACCGGAGCGGTCGTGAAGCCGAGCAGATCCTCAACGGGCATGTGGTTCGTCGGGACCGAGCTGGCTATGTCGGTCTCTTCCATGGACGGCCGCATGGCCGTCGCGCGACGCAGCTCTGACGAGGTGACGCGCATGGGCACAGCCACGGGCACGTCAACAAGGTCGTCCCAGACGCAGACCCTTGCGCGTCGAGTGAGCTCCAGGGGGCCATGGTCAGGCGTCTTGAGCGCCTCAACGACGTTCCACGCCTGGCCCTTCATGACGGCGATCTGCTTGGCGAACATGCGTTCCTGGAAATCGGCGTCCACCTGGAAGACCCTCTTGAGCGCTATCTGCGTCTGGCTCCACCAGGCCGTCGAGGTGAGCAGCGGGAGGAAGTGGTCTCGCGTCTTCTGCGAGAACGGTCGTCCAATCAGATCCACCGGGAGGAACAGCCAACCAAAGGGGAAGCTTTTGACAAGTTAGCAAACACAGTCGTCAGGGGTGAGGGGGGCGAGACTTGCCTTCGCCAAGCATCCGGGTGTTTCCACGGCCACGACAGCGAATTGTCAATGGCACCGACATATATCCCCGGCTGGTTGCCGGCTGATCGGCGGCTCGTGGCATCCATTGGCATTTGGGTCTTGTAGGGGTATGAGGCCCGCGTGGCAGATGGCGGCGCTTGTGACAGGTCAACCGGTCGGGGCCCGTTTCCCTCTGACGGCAAATCCATGTTCAGGTGAACAGGCTCCGATGCCAGCGAGACCGTACCCGCCTCCCAGTCGACCTTGACCATCCAGTTGTCCAGTCCTCTGTCGGTGTTCCGCATGATGTAGTCCAAGATGACGAGCTTCTCGAGCTCCTCCCTAAAGGACTGCTTGAGAGGCTCTGTCCACGAGAATCGGGGAGGCCCAGAGCGTTCATCCGCAGAGCTGTGATGTTCGTCGTCGCTAGAATCTGGATCTTCTGGTGACCCGGACGTGGACGGCCGACAGCTTTCAGTCCACCTCTTCTTCTTGTTTCTGTGTGTGTCGCTCGTTCGGAAGCCGGCCCAGTACTGATCGGGCCACGGGTGTTCCCTAAGGAACACGTTGGCGTCCTTAAAGCCCTTGAGGAAAACCTGGAAGCTGCCAGGCTTCGGAGGCAAGGGCTTCTTCTTCCGGGAGAAGCCCCGGCGATCCCAGAATGGGTAGTGGAAAGACTTGGATGACAGCCACACCACATCGGTATAGGGGACGAGGTGGGTTCGAAGCTGACAGTCCAGAACATAAGCAGCGGCTTCGCTGACGTACGACAGGTTCGGGATCAGGCTATGACGATGGTAAGTATCCAGCACGGAGGCACAGAACAAAGGTCCTTAAAACATACCAAGCTCGCCCGAAGCAACACGGGAACAGGTTTCGATGTATCCACTTGTTCCACTTGGGATTGCCTGCTGCATACGGCTCTTCGTCCTTGGGCTTGAAGACACCGACAATCTTGCCGTCCGGATTTCTAGCAAAGTAGCTGCCCGAGCTACCCTGCGAAATCATGCTGGGGTGGATCTCCTGACGAATTGCGGCTCGTACGCTGTCTACGACTGCGTCGAATTCCGCCCTGGTCATAACGCCGGCCTGAGGCTCGGCCAAGCCCTCGGCGGAGATGGGTCGCACGCCCTCCGGTGGCTGGAACACCGAATGGTGTATCTCCAAGCGCTCCTCCTCCGCGAGATGGCTCTTGCCTTTGCGCTTGAAGCGAGAGGCGATCTCGTCGGCCCAGCGTTCGAGTCGCGCATTGATGGCTTTCAGGTCGACGCCGGCGTTGCTCCCAACGCGACGCCGAAACTTGGGCCTCGTAGAGTTCGCCTTGGGGCTGACGACGCCAGACCTGTGGCGAGGCTGTGCGATGGACGCGTATCGAGGCGCCGAGGCTGGCTGGAGGGAGGCGGAGGACTCGGCGAGGTGGTCGTCGTCGGAGTCATCGCTCAGCTGGTCGGCTTGAGCGAGGCGCTCGTAGCCTGTGGTGGGCGGCCGATCGCGAGGCATGGCGGCTCGGGCAGGGCGGTGGAGGGATCACAGAGATGCGTCGGCCATTGATCTCGCACCGACTCGAGCGCTGTTTCGGCCGTCGTCGGATGGCGTGCTGAGCTTTGTCTCTCGTTCAGCGTTGGGCGAGCTGCGGAGCACGCAGCCGGTCGTTGTCTGCTGGCTGAACGCGGAAGGGTCGGCCAATAGGGTGGTCCAGTCGACAGCGTGGCCCGAACAGCAAACGTCGACGAAACGGGGGAGTCGGTAGGCAGCGTGTCAGGGCGACGTCGTGGCACGCAGGACGCTGCCGGCTGCGAGTAAGACCGGGTGCTCGCTTTGACGGTTGGGAAAGGGAGTGACGAATTGCGGTTCTACGACCTTGCTGAATGACACGCTGCGGCCTGTGACAGCTTGCCTCATCGTCTGTCGCAGGCAGTTAGGTAAGCCGTGGCGCAGAGGCTAATGACCTCTGTGGCGTCTGCCAGCGCTGCAGGCAACCACGTTTCCGTCTCATCGTCCACGACATGGAACGAGCAAAGAAGTGCGGGGACTAGGGAATGCCCGTCTCCCGTGCAGATCGAGCTTCGACGGTGAGAGAAGGACATTTGTGTCTTCGCCGGGATGCTTGACCATGTGGCCAAGGTTACCTGGCATAAAGCAGCGCGCCGGCTCTTGGTGAGGTGCTTCCCTCCAAGAAGCTGGATGGGCAAGGTCCACAAGGCCACCGGCCCGGGCAGTGGATATGGGTCAACATGCCAACATGTGCTCTACGACTACGATGGGTACCCGTAGAAACTGTACGAGTATGTTTGCAGCGGAGTAGGGAACCTCATGGTGCGGACCCCAAGTGGACCAGCATGTGCAGGCACAAAGGCGGAATCGCAACGATCGATTCACGGACTCACCGAGCTCGACGGTTCTCAGCACCTCGTGGATGCGCTGAAGTCCTTTATTCGCGAGCACCCTGGGAGCACTGGCGGCGTCCTGGCCGTCAGGGCCGTGGTTAAGCGCCCTTTTGGCTTGGCTTCGGACCCGGCGTGCAGGATTCCTCAAATATATCATCTCCGGCGCGCGGACAAGTCGAGCACCCCACCGTTGACGAGAAAATGCATAAAACAACGCTGGACTCGAGAAGCTAAGGGCTTCTAGAGCCGGACGTTGGCGTATGTCGAGGGCAATAAGTTAATAACAATATTGCAGAGGTGCTCTGGGATGGCGCGGGACCTTGCACAGGCTTGCAAGGGTTGCGCCGGCCGCTGCAGGAACAACTAAGCCATGCCATGCCTTGGAACCGTCGGCATGTCACCTAAATAGGCTTTATTTTTATCTCATCTGCGCGTAGAGCGAGGTTTTCCTCCTACGCGGACGGCTGATTGGCCAACCTTCATCGGGAAGCACAACTATCATACGAGAACAAAGGCCCTTTTGCTCAAGCGCAACTGCAACGCCATGACCTGCAGCTTCGCATGCAGCGGATGCCGAAGGGCCGAGGGTCGAGCCTTGCAAATGCACGGCCTTGTCTCCTTGGGAACCGTTGTAAACCGAGCTGTCAAAACTTTTAGGCTCCACGTCAACTACGACTCAAGATCCATTTTCCGCTGCAGGAACGGAGCTTTCTTCGGCGATGCAACGTATATGTCGTCTCGGCTATTATACGATCCACCGAGCTGAGGCTAGCTTCCCGAAGCCCGCCGGCCTCACAGGCGCGCCGGGACAATCTTAGCTCCTGCGATGGGTCTCCCGGAGTTGCATTGGACGGACGAGCGCGACCTGCAGGGCCCGTCGGTAGCGACATGTCGTTGCGGCGACCTCGAGACTGGCGGGTTGAGGAGGTTCCGGTGACTCAATTCTGCGCCGCAGAGCGCAAATTCGGTCGGCGAAAAGAGGTTTAGTGTATATGCGGTTCTAAATGGAGAATGGGAGAATGTGGACTCGACAGGAGACGATCGACTCCGGCCAGGGGCTCCGAGCCTTCGCATGTATAAATTGAGGATGAAGCCGCGTATCGACTCGACCTGGGAGGCACCTTTACGGACCAGCACAGTAAACCCTCACTCCCCCGTTTCAACCATGTCGCCAGAAGCAACAGCTACGCCATCCAAGCCCCATCACAGCATGGACTCGGTCGTGCAGGTAGCACAAACCGCCTTTCAGTCGGCGCGGCTCAAGTACATCAAGATCGACGAGTCGGATGAGCACATCAAGGCGTTCCTGCCGCAGATCGAGGGCGACCCTCTGATGCTGGCCCTCTCGTCTCCCGGACTCCTGCGGCCGGCCGGCAAGAAGGAGCTGGACTGGTACGCCGAGCAGCAGGCCAAGTCGCTCCTGGGCGTTGCCGTGTGTCTGCTGCCGTCCGAGGAGGAGGCGCATGAGGCGAATGGAAATGCCGAAGGCGAGAAGAAGGACGAGAGCAAGGACAAGGACAGCAAGGAGCAGAAGAAGCCCACCATCATCGGCACCATGTGCCTCGGATGGGGCGGGATCCCGCCCACGACGGAGCAGCACCGGACGGCGTCCATCGGCATTACGCTCGCCCACGGGTTCCAGGGCAAGGGCTACGGGCGCGAGGCCATCAACTGGATGCTCGACTGGGCGTTCCGGCACGCGGGCATGCACACGGTCAGCATCGCCACGTTCTCGTACAACGAGCGCGGTGTGCACCTGTACCAGGACATCGGCTTCAAGCCCGAGGGCCGGCGGCGCGAGGTGGTGTGGTTCAACAGGAAGTGGTACGACGAGCTGTGGTTTGGCATGACGGAGCACGAGTGGGAGACGCTGAGGGGCATCAGCTGAGCGGACGACGGGAACCAAGGGGTGGACGACGGGTTGGGCATTGGGCACTGTGCCACGGCCGGACGGGAAGCGTCAAGTATGACGAGGTAATGAACATTGCCAACTGGCAGGGTTGGATAGAAACGAACCGCTCGGTGGACGGGTGCGAAACGACGGGATGCACCCCATGTCGATACAGCAAATAGAGGACATTGGAAGAAGCCTTTTACGCAACTGCTGCTCACCTCGCATACCTCAGTCACTCCGGGTTGCTATCATCGAATCACCGTCAAAGGGAGCCCATTGAACCATTGAACCACTATCTAACAGCCAGTGCTTAGCATCAAACAACTCACCCGCCGATCCGGACGTGCCCTCCGCACCACGAGCACCGGCATTGGCGAGCTGCAGGTCCCATCCCGCCCAGGAGACGAAAGCTGGGGAGCGCACGGGGCCAATTCGCTCGGCTGTCGGGCTGGGCGCTAGCGAGGGGAGCCACTCAGGTCGGGTGAGGGTGTCATGGCCGTCGCCGTGGCTGGCGAACGACACGGAGGCGTGGATGGCGTGTTAGCGGGATCGGCTGGCAGGCGGGGGATATCCAAGTGCGAGGGCAGCTTGGGGAGCCACTAGCCTGCTGGTTCGTCGATGCCGCATATCGTTTGTGTTTGATGACGAGACAAAGAGGGAGACGGCCAAGGGCGCTCGAGAGTCGCCCAATGCCCAGCCCCGATCCCTCAGGATGGGAATGCGGGGAGGATTGGGAGGGGAGCCGGGTCCGGCTGACGTGGTGGACATGTCCCGGGCCGGGCCTGGCAGAGACTCTGGCCGGTGACTCTGCCTGAGGTGACTACTTTAGCCGGTGACACAAGGGTGCGTGCCCGCGCGTGCCTGCGAGTAAACGCCAGCGACGATCTTTGCAAGGGGTTACGTTTCGAAGTGTGTCTACGAGCATGGTATGTCGTCGTCAGCAGCAGCGGACACAGCCACTCGCGTTCCCCGGGCTGCGGTGATGCCTGGTCGTGCTGCGTACCGTGTTTTGTCGTACAGGCATCCAGCCGACGACAACAGCCGGAATGGTCAAGGCCGCGACCATCAGTCTGCTGGGCCAGGACTGTCGACACCCGGCTCCTGACAGGCAGAAAGCACCGGTACACGTAATTAGCAACGAGGCTTCCGACGGAACCTACTGGGCTGCTCGGTGGCGCCGGTAGAGCCAGACGCATGCACGCTGCCGCTGCCTTAGTTGATGGGCGTTGGATGCTGGGGAGAGGGGAGAGCCCGCCCGTTCTCTGTGACGCCGTCCTGCAGTGCTAGGCCAACCACCATTCCCCCCCCGGAGCCCCTCCTGTGCCGCCTAGCCCATGGCGCTGCGGGCTGACCAACGAGCTGGCTCCTGGCGCGGCGAAGCCCAAAACTCTGGCGCACGGATCAACCAGGCTATCAAGCAGTCGATCGAGAGCCGGCTTACGCCAACAGAGTTTGGGCCATTGGGTTGGCAACTTGGCGACGTGCTCAGGTGACACCCTTCGGTGGCTTTTGGCCCCAGGAACTGCATTTCAATCCCCCTCTGGGGCTACTTTATCCTGGGCATCCTGGCCTTCCCTGGCCTTTATCCGGGGACCGTTTGTCTTGCATCGTTCCTCACTCTTCCTTTGTTCGGCTTCTCCGTATCCCGAAGTCATCAACATCCATCTACTTCTTGACGTATATTTCAACCTTCGTCCGGCCTGCCTCTCTCAACCTCGTCCCCCCTTCCAGCCGGACTCTCATTGACATTCACAACTGTTCCACCTCTCTCCTGCCATTCCGTCCCCGCATCTTGGCCACTGCCTAATACCTACCAAACGTCGACTGCCTCTGTTGAGCACAGAGCACGTCGCACTTCCATCTGACCCTCCTCCACATGGCTGCCAGACCGGACACGGGCAGCTCCTTCGGAGAGCCTGCCATCGCCATGTCCCCTATGGCGGACCAGGACCTCAGCCGCGGACGCAAGCGGTGCCGCAGCACCACGCGGTCCAGCAACATCAAGTCTCTCCGGACCCAGGAGTCCAGCACGTTGCGAGGACGCTCCCCGCGGCGGGCGTCGTCACCCTTCGGCCTCGTCTCCCGCAGTTCATCGCCCTCGATGATGCCCCCCACCAGCCAGATGCTCCGCTACAGCCAGCTGCGCGACGCCCGCCGCGAGCATTGCCCGTCGCGGACCAGCACGCCCTCGGAGCAGCGGCCCTTCCGTCGGCGACAGAGGACGCGCAGCCGCAGTCGCGGCCCACGCAATCAGGATCCCCACCGGGCTGTCGAGGTGCTGTCCAGCCTGCGGAACGAGGTGCTGTTGCACGACGATGACTCGGGCAACGACGACGACGAAAAGTGATGAGCGTTTGTCGCAAGGGCGGAGGAAACGGGCTGGACCGGCGCACTGTCACGAATACGGGGTCATGATAATACTAAAAGCTACGGCTTGCATTGTACGTTACGGAAGACTGGCACACAAGGGAATCGGCGAGCATGGTATTTGTTTGATTGAAGCATGGAGGAACTCGCGGCGCGGACACGTCCTCCGCTTCATGTACCAACTGGTTTTGCGAGCAGGCGCATGCATCATTTTTTCGCCCATCAGTGGCTACTCCCTGCAACGGGGGCAAATCAAGAATCAATTGCAAGACCAAGGGCCACCGCTCGGTGCCATCGTGACAGCTTTTGGAGATCAATGTCCCGGTCTTGGTCCTTATCAGCGTAGCACTGCCAGTGGGCTGGCCGGCAACGTACGATTGCTTCTGCCGTACAGTGCGCTACTGGATGCGGCGTGCCCCACCTTGCACGTGCTGGCGCGACCGCTGGCTCTCTGCCTTGCCCGTCTCGGCAAGCTCCAGTTCGGCAACCAACTTTTTTGAGCATCACCATCGCGAACATGAGGCCACTCTTGAAATAGCCGCCCAGTTCGACTTTTCACCATCCCCACGGCGCTCTGCGGCGACGATTCCGCTGTCGGAAACACACCCAAGTCCCATCAAACCGTAGAGAGTGCCAAACATTCGAAAAGCGACTCCCGACCGCCTGGCGACGTCCATCCAACAGATCCACTCTCCCCCCGAAAACGCCGCTGGGCGCGAGCATGCACCCTCGTCCCTTGAAAGTTTTGGTCTAGCAGCTGGCAGCTTGCAGCCCAGGCTGACTACCGAGGACCAATGCTCGAAAGAACGGCCGCTAGCCTGGAAACATGCAACCTCCAGCGCGTTCTTTCCAAGCCCGGCCGCTCGTCGAAGCGCTGCAGACAGCTTCACACGGGCTTCTGGCAGCATGGTGCCTCCGCCATAGAGCTCGCCAGCCTCTGGCCCCTGCCGGCGCGAGTTGCTGATGCCGAGGGCGATCCATCGTCGCGCCCGGCTCAGACGGGGTTGGTTGCGTCGGCCTTTCTCCTCGACTTCCTCTATCCGAATGGCACATATGCGCTCCTCCGCCGTTTGTATCCGTCACTGCCGCGGCCACAGGACGGCAGGCGTTCAAATGGCGGTGCTCGGGAGCGAACCTATGCGTCATCTGCAATTGTTGCCGAACCCGATTCTCGTAGCCCCGTTCTGCGGCTCGACGTCGCAGACACGAGAGAGAGTCGACGAGGCGGACGGCCTCTCCGGCAAAATCGAAATGCGACGAGAAACGACAGCACTCTTGCACCGTCAGGCATGCAAACTGACGTTGAGCGACATCCTGCTTCCCGAACAGCAACCTCCGACGCTACCGATGCCGGCGACAGCGCACGGCTCAATCGGACGGCAAACTCCCGAACACTCCAAGATTTGCTGTCCCGTCCTGACGAAGGCCGGCATCACGATGTTTGGGACTTGTACTGCAGGTTGGATGACCGCCAGCGACAAAAGTTGCGTCGGGCAGTCATCATCTATCTGTCTACATCGCAAAGTATAGTCGAGATCGGGAGAGCAGCGTCGCTCATCCGCCAAATACCTGCAGACGGATGGGACGATGAACTACAGGCTGCAGGCGTGCTTGCTCTCATGCGCTCAGGCGACGTGCCGTCCGCCGTCGAACGTTTTAAGACGGGCTTGAATGAGAGCGGGTTTTCTGGCGGCCTGGAATACATACTGGCGGACTCTATCGTCAACCAGCAATGGGCTAGGCTTCTGAGCGTCTGGTTGGAATATGATGAAGCCTTCAACCAGCGGAGCCCTGACGTGCTCGGAGACGATGCGCCATTCCACGGGCTTGAGACGATTTCCGACCTAGCACGACTCTACTTCTCCTTCGAGCGCTACCTTGAAGCCGAAGGTTCTGCTCCGGCGCGAGCGATTAATCTTCACTCCAAATCCAGGGTCGGGCTCGAACGCCTGCGACGAACCTTGGCTGAGGCCGCGTTGCAGCAGCCCTGCTCACCAAAGGAAGCCGCAGCGATACTCGAAATCTGGGACGATTCCCAACTGTATCAAGACTACCTCCTCCGCTTGCTTGACAGATGCAGCGAAGGGCTTGAATCCAAGAGCAGCTTGACGATGCTGCCGGACGTCTACAAGAAGTATCGGACCTTGCCCGATGCTAAGCCGCCGATTTCTCTCCTCCGCGGCATGTTTGACCTATATTTTCCCACGAATACGGCAGGCCTGGAGGAGGTTTACCGTGACTGGCACGCTGCTTGGGGCGACCTCGACCAGTGGGGTTTCGAGAAGTTTCTCAAGTTCTATGCCGGAGCTGGGGACGTTCAAGCTGTCAAAGATCTGTGGTCTCGATACGTGACTCACTTTCCAGCAGTTTTGAAGTTCCCTCGCGCATTCAGGAGCACCATGAACGTCTACGCGCAGGGTGGCAATGTGGCGGGAGCCGAGCAGGAGCTTCGGACCATGACTGAGAAATATGGAGTCAAGCCTGACATCAGCATCTGGAACACTTTGCTCAAGTGCTACACAAGAGCCGACGACTTCGCCCGCGCGCGACAGTGCTTCAAAGAGATTCGAGCCATTCTTCGCCCAGACTCCTTCACTTATGCACACGTCATGGCCATGGCAGCCAAGAAGGGCGACCTGGAGACCACGCTCGACTTCTTCAACCAATCTCAGAAAGACCGAGTGACCGTGTCGAATGAAATGGCCATGGCTCTCGTCACGGCCTATTGCCAGAATGACCGACTTGCTGAGGCGGAGAAGATTTGCGCCGAGCTCGCAGGACGCAACATCACGAGTGCAGCGATGTGGAACAAGCTGTTGTATTTTCACGGCGTTCAGGGCAAGCTGGACAAGTGCTATGAGCTGCTCCAGGCCATGAAGACGTACAACGTGGAATGGAATGCTCAGACGCATGAGTTTCTCCTGCAGGCCCTGGTGAAAGTCGACCAAATACAGGCTGCCTACCATCTCCTGCAAAGCGCACACGAGGACAAGCTGTTCCCCACTGGACCGGAGCACTTTGCGATCGTAATGGCAGGGGCTGTCCGCACGGGAGAGCTTGGCCTCGTGGAGACCATTCTGTCCCAGATGCGGCGGGCAGAGCAGCCTATGTCCTTCAATGCCCAAGTCGCACTGGTTGAGGCGGCTTTTCGGCAGGCTCCGTCGGCGAAGCGCACACGGAAGCTTGGCAAAGACTTCGTGAAACATTTGCGCTGCCTGCTTCCAACTCCACAAGGTGCCGGCACAAAGCAAACGCACGAAGGCATGGCGCTGTCCAACGCCTCGCGTAGCCGGCTGGAGCTCCAGAAGCAAACCCGGGGTATAGGCCGGGCCATCATGCTGCTGGTCCAACTTCGCGACTTCGCTGCTGCCGAGGAACTTGTCAACGTCTACGCTGAAGTTTTCCCTGAGCACAAGGGAGAAGCATCATTTCCTCCAGAAATCGCCTCAGCCTTGATGCTGGGCTACCTCAAAGACGGCAGGTTGGCGCAAGTCCACAAACTGTGGAGACAAACCTGGAAGGGCGTTCTGGCTCGCAGTCGACGTCCCGAGGGAGGAGACATTTACGCGGCGCACCATTACGACCTTTCCCGACCGCTGAGCATTGTAGCCAAGGCTTTCAGGGAAGGGGACAACGGCCGTGGCCTGCTGGACTGCGTCGAGCAAGTGACCGGTGCGGGCTTCAAGCTGACCCGGAGCAACTGGAACCTCGTCGTCAAGTATCTTGCGGAGATGGGGTACTGGGAGCGAGCCATGGACTGGTGCGAGACGATGCTCATGCCTCGCTGGCGCGGCTGGAACCCCAGCGCCATGTCCCTCCACGAGGGGCGCGACATGAAGAACACGAGGGTCCTGCAAGCATCCAAAGCAGCCGTCTTCAGCCTGCAGAAGGAATGGCTCAAGCTGCGCAAGCTCGCGGCCTGGTCCGGCCAGGTCTCGCACAAGCTCAAAGAGATTGAGCAGAAGTACCCGAGGCTGCACTTTGCCTTCACCACGACCGACTACGAGCACCTCCCCGCCACCTGGGTCCTGCCCCGCAAGAAGAGCCTGACGCGGGCCATCAACGACATGCTCAAGCCCCTGTCGCACACGGAGCTCAGGGCCATGAAGAGAACGCTCGAGAGGCAGCTGGCCGTGGCCCGCGACAAGAAGCCGTCGCCGCTTCGCCGCACGGCCACGCCGAGCCCCTTTCACGTCGTCGCGGGCAGGTCCAAGAAGGATGTGCGCACGAGGGCGTTTGGGCGCAAGGAGTTGAAGCAGCTGGATGCCGCGCTGCAGGAGAGGCTGCACGAGAAGGAGAGTGCCGTTGACGAGGGGAAGGCGTCGGCTTAGACTCAGCCTCTGGCAGGCAATAGCATAGAGACGGACAGACCCGTCATGACGATGATGCACGTCAACGAAGGAAGCATAGCCCCCGAGGCTGGTTGAGAATCTCCGCCTGTACATTACCTAACATAACTGTACACTAATAACATACCATGACACACACACATGACACGCGTGCCCCTCGAGATCATCATAACTATGTGGTATTATATATGACTACCTATTCCATATTGACATCCAAGGCTACCGAGTCTCGCGTCGTCAAGCACGTACCTGCTCGGTCAGTGCCCATGTCCGGTAGGCTGTATGCAAAGATTGAATGAAGGACGAAGACGCTTCGATCCGAGCGAGTGCATTGACACATCCAAAAACTCCGGCGACCGAAAGAAAACCCTATTCTATATATGATGATGGCCATGCCGGGAAGAGAGCGCTTATCCAATGAACGGCCCTCCTTCCCATCCCTTTCCTCCCCCAATCCCCCGATATGTCGACAGGGGGATGAGGTGTGAGCGAATGTAAAGATATTACAAGATATTTACTATGGAAGATGAGGAGCACGAATCAAAAGTCTTCCTTGTCGTCCTCTTCGCCAGGCGATCGGGGCTTGACGCCGAGAGAGCGCAGCCGCTTGGAGAGCAGGCTCTCGGCACCGCCACCGCTCTGGACGCCTGCGCCGGCGAGGCTGCCATTGAAAGCGTTGCCGCCGTAGCCCAGGTCCCCTTTATTGAGCTTCTCGTATTGCGGCACGCCCCACGGGTCGAGCGCGGCCGAGTCCTTGGTCGACGGGCGGCTAGCCGTTTCGGAGGAGTCGATGGACTGGAGACCCGCGCCGTTGAGGCTCGTGCGCATCGAGTCGCTGACGTCGTCGCACCCTGCGCGGTCGCGAGGGGGGAGGCGAAAGGGGATAGGGTCCAGGGGCATGGTGCTGCCGCTGGCAATGGACGAGAGCCCTCCCATGCCCATCGGGTCGTTGGAATACAGGCCGTCGACGGCGTCAAACGCCCGCATCGACGCCCCGCCGACGGGGACGCCGAGGCTGCGCCTCCTGAGCGCCTTTTCGGCGGCTAGCATCGCACCGGACGACGATGTCGGCGGGTGCATGACCCTGATGGGTCTGTACGGTGTGAACTGCGGCTCCGGCCACGTCGTTTCGATGCGGAGCTTCTCCTTGCCGTCGGGCACGCGGTTGGCAAAGACGACGCGGATGCTTTTGTACAGGTAGAATCTGCCCTTGGACGGGCAGCATATGTGCAGGTGAACCAGGTACCTGAGCATGGGGCGGCTCATGCTATCAGTCTCGCTGGGGTTGGGTACATGGTCGATGATCGGACCAGCTGAGTAGCTGCGTTGGCGTATGAACGTCTTCGTCCCGGCTTCCATCCCAGCCAGGTCGTAGGGCACCAAGAACAGTTTCACGGCCGTCTTATTCTGGTTCTTGATGATGATCTGGATCTGGCCCTTCTCCGGAATTCGATAGCTCCCACCGGGTGGCGCCTTTGGAGATCCCGATCGGCGCTTGGGTCTTGACGTTCTCCGGCGCTCCCCATCGGCTTCCGGCCCCGCCATGTCCAGATCGCTGTCTGCAGGTTTCCTTTCCGAATACCGGCACTGGGACTTCCTCTTGAGTCGCGATTCCTCCTCAACATTGGGCAGGCCGTTCTCCAAGTCGACCTGCCCAACATATGGACTTGGCCCGTCATCGGAGGGGGAACGCCCATGCGGCGTGCTGCTGTAGCTGTAGTACACGGCAGGAAACGGTAACGTGACGTGGGCAGGGCAGCGGAGACTTGACTTGCATTTGCCCTTGCCCAGGACGCCAATCTGAGCGAGAAAGTCAAACGGCTTCGACGGCGTAGTGGACATGCGGCCGCGGAGGATGCTTTCCTCGTAGGACCCAACCATGGACGCGTGCTGGATGGGGGACACGTCGGAGCCAAAAGACGGCCGCCTCGCCCGCAGCATGGTCGAGGCCTGCGGCGAGGCACCATATTGCAAGTAGCTGGGCGTCGAGGTCAGGGACCTGCGTGGCTGGTGTGCTTGGTATGGCAACGAGCCGTCACGCCGTTGCAAGGGCGTCCAGGCCGTCATGGAGGGCCGCGGCGACGGGGAGGCGAAGGGTGACGAGTGGGACGACGTCAGAGTATGTCGTCTAGAGCCGAGGCGCCGTGCAGACAAATCGATGATGCCGGACGGCACGGTGAAATCAAACTCATCGTTGCTCTCAGACTGCACCAAAGGGCTAGTGGGCGGTTGATAGGCGAAGCTGGACGAGAGTGAAGACGACAGGGAAGATGCCGTGGACCTGAAGCTCCTAGCAGTGTCGGGGGGCACAGTCCTTGTCTCGTACCGAAAGGGTGTGTAGTCGCGGGGAGGCGATGTCGCAATCCAAGGGTTCTGGGAGGAAACGCGATCTTCGGCATTCTGCCTGCTTGTGCGAGCGCTGGCCTGTAGCTCCGCCTCTCGTCGCTCG
Source organism: Tolypocladium tropicale (assembly GCA_024340005.1). Classification (NCBI taxonomy): domain Eukaryota; kingdom Fungi; phylum Ascomycota; class Sordariomycetes; order Hypocreales; family Ophiocordycipitaceae; genus Tolypocladium; species Tolypocladium tropicale. The sequence continues at coordinate 100,256 of JALHBU010000172.1, read as the reverse complement.
TCGTTTGTAAAGTCGCCAGTATGCAATGCTGACCGCGGCCGTGCAATGCCGAGTCCGTCTTGCAGCCTTTCGTCTGTCTGGATCGGTGCCGGATTGACTTTCTCAGGCGTTATCTGGGCGGCTGGCAGAAGTGCGGGAGACTGGGACGACGAGCGGGATATCCTGCTCACGTCGGCAGCGTTTCCTTGTTGAAGTATCGTCTCGAGCTAGGGAAGACGGTTAGTACCCGAGAGAAGCATTAGCGGCGGGAGTGAACCATAGTACGTACATGTCGGTTCGGAATCCAGGTTGGGCTCTCCCCCCGCTTGAGTCGTTCGATTAGCTCGGTCCGGTCGGACGTTGCACCGTCACCTTCGTTCCTCGGGTTCACCAGGTGCATGGGGCTGTCGAGAATGGGCCCTTCACAAAGCTCGGTGCGCAGGCTCTCCTCGGAGAGGCGCCTCAGCCGCTGCGACGGGGAGTCGACGTCAATGAGCCCGGGGTCGGAGCCCAGGTGCCCTGAGCGATGCTCGTGGTCGAGGTCGGCTTGATAGATGGGCATATTGGCGACGCAGAAGAACCGCAGCTCCCACGCTGCGGTTCCTCATGTAGGCGTAGGTCAAAATGGGGTTATCGTCGACACGGGCCGGCCTCGTCGGTGCGAAAGCGAGCGTCACCTGGCGTTCACGTGCGAGTCGGTGAGGTGTCCACAACCGCTGGGTTCGGGTCGATGGGTGCTCGCAGCTGGTGACGATGGAGGAGGGAAGCGCTGGGCTGTCAATGTCGAGGGTTTCGTGTCGGTCTGTCCGTGGTGACGGGCGGTGAATCACAACGGTGCCGAGAGCGGTGCGCGGGACGGATGAGGAGATATACGGCTAAGGGTAGTAGGGTAGTGGGGTACCATCGTCATGGGGCCGCTCGGGCGGCGGAGGCCACTGCTGCCATCGGGGGCGATTTGGGGGTGCAGTCCCACTGTTAGGTGGTCCCGCGGGACAGCCTCCAACGTCGCTCTTACAGCATGCGGCTAGAGTACGAGTAATTGGGTTCCCTTGGGGAATAGGGAGTCCTCCGTTATTCGTACACTCGTACACTCGTAGCGCCCTTGGACGACACCTAATTCTCGGGTTCAGGCAAGCGTCGGAGGTGGCCATCCATGTCGCCAATGACCGCTGGCTCCACTGGAACGCCCGCCTCTGCCAGAACGCAAGCAGCCGTCGTGGACGTGCCCTCATGCCGGCCCCTCCGAGACGCTTCTACGAGTATCTGCGGAGCACGTCACGGCATGTGAATGAAGGGTTGTTTCGGCATTGCCTGAGAGCCCAATGCGCTCAAGCGAGACGATGCGGCGATCAGTGCTGTTACAGTGCTTGCATGACGCTGCCACCAATGGCTTACGGCATCGCTTCCGGGTGCGACTCCACCACTCCACCTCGGTCGGGTCCAGCCTGACCCAGCCAACCGTAGCTGATGCGCACCGCAAACTTTACACCACAGCCTCGTGTCTCCGCGCGTGGCCGGTATCAATCTTCAACGCACCATAGTCGAGATACCCGCCATGGCTCCCAAACGGCCGCGCGAGGCCTCCGAGCCAGACTCGGCAAACAAGAAACCCAAGCGCGGCTTCAGAGTCGGCCCCGACAACCTGCCAGACGGTCCATGGCGGCGGAAAGGTTTGCTATCCCGCCGGCATGAGATGTGCAAGCATTTGCATCAGACGCTTACATGTCACCCGCTTTAGTCACAAAGATCAAGAAGGACTTGATCCACAAGGCCAAAGTGAAGAAGGAGTACGCAAAGATCAAGGCTCGCGAACAAGAGGCCTCTGCCGGCGCGGCTCGCAAGAGCACGGCCACAGCTCACGACGACGTCGAGGGAGACGCTGGTGAGCATGATCATGAGAGCGAGGGTGAAAATGACGCCGCCGCCCAAGTCGACGAGCAGCCGATGCACCCCACGAGGGAGCTCATGCTCAAGGACGAGGAAATGGCCCAGATCGGCGCCGGCGTCCAAGCAGATCCTGCGGCGGCCGCCACCAGCAGCGACGGGAACCGCCGCAGGACAAGGCGTCCCGGGTACTACGACAAGCAGCTCCAAAAGGCGGAGCAGAAGCGCGCCGAGGCTGAGGAGAGGGCCCAGGAGATGCAGCGACGGCGCGAGGAGCGGGAGCGCAAGCTTGCGGAGCGAGAGCGCTTCAAGAAGGCCATGGCCAAGACGAGGGGCAGGGACGGCAAGAAGAAGCTTGGGCGGGAGAGCACGCTGTTGCTGGACAAGGTCAAGAGACTCGTCTCTGAGGGGCAATGAAAAACGGGAGGGCAGTGAAGAGTGAGGGACGAGATTCGGGCGGGTTCAATATAGCCCAAGAGCGCTCCTTTTTGTAAATATCTGGCTCCATAATTAGGGAAGCAGGGCAAGGCAATATGACTTGAGTATGACAGAGCATTTACAATGCTCATATGATTCGAGTGCGCACTCAGTAATGATAGTCTAGTGCTCATGAATTTTGAGTGCAGGCTCACAGGGTTGAGGCAAAGAGTACACGTTCATTCAAGCCGGGCCACGGACGCACGAGTCTCACGTCAAGCTTCCAGACAGAACGCGGCTCACCATGACCATCAGCGAGACTGCCGGCCCCGGACAGCGACATCAAGCGATCGGCTGAGGGTCAGACCCATGCAACAGGGGCTTGGAAGTGGCAGACTACAACTCTCAGACGCCTCTCTGTGCGGTCAATAGCAACGGATCTCGCCAAAGCAGCAAAGGTCATGACAAATACGGCCGACGGATAGGCAGGTGCAAGTTGACACGCCGAAGTGCACCAGCTCGCCTGGTCGTGTGCCCGGTGAAATTAATCAACATCAATCACGTCTCGTTCCAAGCATGGCCGTCCTCAAAAGCAATGCGTTTTACTAAACGTGAGCGTCTTCACATGCAGAAGGTGGCATTCCCCATGCACGCAGAAGATGACATCGACCGCAGGGGTCAAGACATGTCATCGACTGGGGCCTTCCTGGATGCTGGGATGACGAGGGGGCAAGTCTTGAGGGTCGGAGGGGGGATTCGACGAGGACGCGGCTGTCGGTGAGCTTGTCAGAGGGACTCGGTACCATAATACCCCAGACACCAGATGCGACCGACGTTGGCCCCGGGCGGCTCTTAATTAATACTCGCCACTGCCAGAGTCCTGGATCGGATCCAAAATTTGGCAGTCTGGAGCCCAGATCGCTGCTACGGCGTCTGTGTGTTGGCGGGAACAGACCGGACGATGCCACGAGCGCTGGCCCAGTGGGTCGCATCGCATCGTCTGTCAAGTGCGTACGGACCACTTGTACATCCGCCGCGGGCGCAAGCCATCAGCTTGACAGGCAGGGCTCGCTAACCCACGAGTGGGCATTCGCGTGTTTCGCGCCTTGGCCGAGGACGGAGTGGCGGGATTTCCCTGGGCTCGGCGTGCGGCCTGCAGCCGGAGGGCAAGGAGAGACACCATGAGGCCTGGCGGGTGGCTTTTGCAAGGAAATTTGTTGGGCTGCCTGGCCAGATGCTGCAGGCATGGCGTGGCGCATCCAAGGGTCGCTAGGGAAAGGGGAGATCGGCGAGCAAGGGTCGGTTCCTGGAGTCTGTTCTCACGGGGGCGGCGCGATTCATTAACGGCAACGAGGGTGCTAGTGCACATGTAGGCATTCAAGGGAAGGGGGGGTTGAAGGGCTGGCATGCAAGGCAGGGCGCCGGAGGATCTGGAAATGAAGGCGGCAACAACTGTCTCTTGGCAAACCGAAAGGCCGCGATGCAGGAGGTTGGTGGGTAATGAGCACGTGTGTCGGCCGTGTCATGGAATCAGTCCGGCGACATACCGAGCCTGTAGCTACAGTACCATTACTCGTACGAGTGAATTGCTTACCTGCCTCAAGACTCAACCGAAAGGGCGCAGCAGACATGCCCGTGCGGCCTCGTTGAATCCGTCAACGGATGTCGTTTGGCAAGGATCCATCCATGTCGAGTCCGTTCTCATCTCCTCGCCGCCAGTAAGAAGTGTCTACTCGTACATGTCACGACGCCGAGGTCAACTCGTGGCTCATGCTCGTAAGGTACGGGTACCTGTCCGTCCATGTGTCGTCGTCGAGAGCCAGACCAGAACCCGCCAACCCGCGAAACGAAATCCCCATTGTCTCCATCTGCATGCAGCCCGGGCGACCAGGGATGAGCCGGCTGGGGGGGCCTGCTAGCACCAAAGAGGCCACTGATCAGCCGCAGCTCCCGGCCCAGCGGCGTTGGATGCCTCTAGACTTTGCCCCTGGCGCAAAGGGGTCCCCCCCTGGTCCCCTTCTGTTTCGTCCCTGGGGAGACTCCATGTAGATGAAACAGCTGCACGCCAGGTGGTGGAGGGCTCCGTTTTTGTCTGCTGGCCGCCCAGCGGCGCACCTACGAGTGCATAAGGTACGGTTGCTCGTACGAGTGCTCGCACTCGTAGCACCACGCTCGACGATGCGAAAAAAAATATTGTTTGCGCCGGCGTCGAGACGCAACGCACCGAGAGGTCGGGGCGTTGCTGCTGCGTCCAAGCCAGCCCTGCTGCCGAGTCGATGGTTGGCCGTGTTGTAGTTTGCAGCCGTATCACAAACCTACGAGCACGAGTATGATTTAGGCAGTACCGAGCGCGGGTGCTATAAACGGAGGTCCCCTGTTGGCTGCTCGCGCCGGCGCATCTACGTGCATCGTGGGCATCGCCTAATGCGGCCATGCGGGCGACAGCAAGCCACGGTTTCGGCGCTCGCTGGCAAACAGAGTTCCGCGCGGCATCCCGGGCCCCTCTGCTCAGGCACCCGAGCACAGGTCGTCGTCGAGAACACGACATGCCAAGGGCCTGCTCCACGCGCAGGCTTCTCCAGGTCCCTTCGCGGAAGAAAGGCAAGCTGCCCACGTCTCCCCCGTCAGGCCCTTCCCCGGAGGCGTGGATTTGCAAGCACCCGCGCCGTCCTCCAGACGACTGATTGCTGAATCGCATGGAAACGAGTACGCGCCCAGTGGCCACCCCTGATGTTGTTGTTAGTTGCTTGCTTCCTCGCTGCCGGTGCGAGTCTCCTCGCCAGATGCCATCGCCAACATCCCGCGCCCCTTGTTGGGCCCCCAGGCCGGCCCCCCTCGTCAGTGGGAATGGGACCGCCACGTCCCACAGTTCGTCGCGCCTGTGAGTCTGCAGCTTAGCGCCAGCAAAAGACGCGCAGCAGATCGCGCAACGGGGCCCGACGGAGAGCGCTGCTGGTGAGCCCGTCCGCTGCAGCGGGCGCCGTGCATGGATTGATGCCGTGCCGTGCGACAATTGCCGCTTCTGTGCGCGCGGGCACCAATGGTCCTCCCGACTCGCAGCCCGCCACTCCTGGTGAAGAGACCGGGGCCGCTGCTGTCTCTGTCGGCTGGCGCTGCATTCCAGCACGACGCGGGTTGTCGATGAATCGGCACCTCAGGGGACCTGTCAACGGGCGAGGGCGTGGAGGGCGAGGCCGGGCCCGCGCCTCCTTGCGTGCACAGCACGACGCAGGGACGGCGACGGCTGCTGGGAAGCTGGACTGAGTCGGACGTGAATACATTGGATGCCGTGCCTGGCCTTGTGTTCTGTGCCCCAAAAAGGTACGCGCCCGTCTCGTAGTCTGTCTGGTCCCCGACTGGTGACGAGGCGGTGGTGTGAGCCCCAGCCCAGCACTCGCCTACTGCTGACCCGGCTTTCCGACCGGGCTGGTACCTGTACCTGCTTACTCCTAGCCTGCGACCACCCAGCCATTGTCCCCCCCTTCACGTCCAACAGGACACCGCCTACCCTTGCCTGGCCTTTCTTGCCCAAGCCTCGCTCGCTCAACATCGACTGGCATTCACGGCGACGCTGTGCTGCTCTCCTCCATCCTTCTTGCAACGTCGTCGGAACAATCCTCCACTCGTTTGACCGCGCGGCTCGCAGCTCGCAGCTCCCGTCCGTCTTCTGCCGCCGTCATCGTCGCCCGCTCTCCGGCAGCGAGAAACATCCTGTGGCAGCGCCACTCGCGCTCTGGCCGCCGCTCGACGTGCGCCATCGGAGACGTTTGGCTGTGCCAGGTCGTCCGACGGATGCATCTCCCCCTCGTCGGCCGTCCAGCGCTGCTCACCTCGTCTGCCGTCCGAGTCGATCGTTCCCCGCCGTTGCTCTGAGCCGCTGTCCATGCCCGCGAGGCCGTAACCGCAGCCCGCCTTTGTCGCACAAACCCTCACCGACGCTCGACTCGCTCGACGACTCTACCGCCCCGATAGGCTGGCGTTTCCTCGCCGCAGGCGCCGTGTCTTCCAGCCATGGCGACCATCGTGGATGAATACTTGGACAGTCCCTTGGAGACCGACGATGTCTTCCCGTGCAAGGGATGCGGAGAGGTCTGTTGCCCCATGCCTTGTTACCCTTCGTCCCAACCAAGAGTGCAATTCTGACTTGTTCCGCCCTATGCAGATTCTCGAGGAAGGCAAAGCTTTCGAATTAGGTATGTTGGTGCCACGGCCGGCCCGGCTGCTTCTGTCCCCGAGCCCACGAGTTTTCCTGCTCTGCCAACTGGCAGGTCTTGCAACCATCGCGATGCTTTGCCCTCCTTGCCCAGCATAACTCAACCGCAAGTGGCCGGCTAACACCTTGTCAAACAGCCGGTAACCGCTGGCATCTGGATTGTTTCCGCTGCAACACCTGCGGCACCCTCCTCGACTCCGATGCCAATCTCCTGCTCCTCGGCGACGGATCCCTTATTTGCAATAACTGCACATATAGCTGCAGCGCCTGCGGCAACAAAATCGAGGATCTGGCGATCCTGACTGGCGACCAGGCCTTCTGCGCCACCTGCTTCAGATGCCGGAACTGTAAACGAAAGATCGAGAACCTCCGATATGCGCGGACCTCACAGGGTATATTTTGCATGGGATGCCATGAGACTCTGATGGCCAGACGCAGGAAGAAATCAAAGGCCGCCGCCGCTGCCAAGTCGAAAGAGAAAGATCACTCACCCATGATAACCGACAAGTCTCTCCCCGCGTTGCCGCCCAGCGCCTTGCCGCCCAACACCTTTGCCAGCGACCGCGTCGAACTCGACTCTGATACCCCGACCGAGCTCTCTCCTCGCCCTCGTGCTGGCCACAGGCCCGTTGAATCCACCTCCCGCGGTAGCTCGCGGCCTTCCCGTTCCCCTGAACGCGACTCGCCACCCAAACCCGAGGGACTTAGCTTACCAGCCAGCACCTACCGAAAAAATCGCAATTCAGCCATGTTTCCACCGGCGGAGCTTGGCAATGGAGAGTCGTCCGATTCCGGCTACTTCATATCCGTTGCTCTCGATCCCAGCCCTGGTCCGCAAGGGACTCCCAAATCCACCTCGGACAGTGCCGGAGATGCGGCCAAGAAGAAGAAGGACGATTATTTCAGTGGTGCCAAATCGACACCACCGTCTGAGAAGCGTGGCGACTCCCACACATCAACGCCGCACATCGCATTCCAGGGCCGCCAGCCTTCATCGGAGCACGACGTCGCTCAGACCAAACCTCAGTCTCGCAACCGCTCCAAGTCGTCATCGGATCAGGATCAGGGCAAGGCCTCTCCGCCTGAGGACGACTTCAAGCTTCAGGATGCTCCCAAGTCCAAGAAGAATTTGACTTCACGAAGCAATAGCTCACGCTCCATCTCCACGCCGCAGGATACCAACTCAGGAAAGACTGCCAACGGCGTTTCCCGCAAGGATGGCCAGCTTAATCTGTCCGATTTGAAGCAGGTCAACGAGAACACCCCGCCGCCCCGAGTCTCCCAGGATTCGAGATGGCAAGATGACGACGACATGAGCTCCTCGTACGATGCCAGCGTCCAGGGCACCCCTCGTCTGGAGGGCAGCTCCAAGGCCATCACGAGAAAAGAGGTTCCATCGGCCGCCTCTTCGCGCAACAGTAATTCCTTCCCCACACCGTGTTTTGTCCTCGGGGCTGTTACTGACTACCTTTTTCCTAGCGAACGGGAAGACGGGATCCCAGAGCAGGCCAAGCCCTCCGGAGAAAAAGAATACCGATACCTACATGCACCCTCGTGCGGCACCCGTGCCTCCGGGAGGTCAAGGACACGTCGGCAAGGAGTCGGTCAGCTCCAAAGACGAGCAATCTTCTCCCAAGGTCTCTCCAAAGCTGCCTAGGTGGAGTAGCGGAGGCGACTTCAGCCTGGACGAGGACATGGCCAGGATTCTCGGCACTGATGAAGGTTCCTCGTCGATTCTTCGGCGAGTCTCCAACGCCGTCCGACACGGCCGCACGGGCAGTATCGAATCCACCTACAGCCCTCAACGTGTCGGCCACACGCGCAGCATCAGCGAGACAACGCGGGCCACGGCCTCGCCAAGGTGGCCGAAAACGCCGCTTGATGGCCACGGCGGTCACCCCGACATCAGCCACCCTGTTTCGCTCACTTCTGGTGACGATCCTAACATGCTCAAGCGGCAGTTGCGGAACTCGGAACAGCGGGTCGCTGAGCTGGAGCGGCAGTTCAACACGGAGAGTGACCTTAAGAATCTCAACAAGAAGCTTATTGAGAAGAGGAAGACCGTCTCAGTCCTCGATACTCAGACTGAGATTATGATTCGCCAACTGGAGGTTTTGGCAGGCTACGTCGAACGGGCGAAGGAGACGAAGACGCCCATCGATCCGCGAGAGCTGGAAGATTCGGCCATCAAGGAGTTTGTGCAGAAGCTCGACAAGGTCAAGGTGGCCATGTCTGCATCTATCGAGCAGCTCCACGAGGAGCGGAATCAGCTGGTTGAGGAGAAGAATCAGGCTGTGGCGGACAGAGACCGTGCCCTCATGGAGTTTGAGCAATTGTCTTCCAAGAATGCTCAACTCGCCGACATGAACAACGACCTGACGCATCAGATCCAGGAACGCTTCAAGTCTCATATTGGCGGGGACTTGAAGTCACCCAACGGTCTCGGAATTTATGGTCACAACACCCGAGGTACTGGCTCCTCCATCAACATCGATAACGCCAGCATGACGACTGGCGCCACATTGGTCCCCGATGAAGAGCCAATCGTTGAATCTGGCCCTACCGTGGTGCAGGTTCGCAAGGGTCAGGTCAAGAAGTTCAACTGGAAGAAGGGGTCCAAGACCATGGCCCAGAACGTCGCCAAGGGAGTCAACAGAGCTGTTGTTGCATTCTCAGATCGGGACAGGATTCAGCACCAGGGCCTGGCAGGCGACAACATTGGTTTGCCGTACAACATGACTGTTTCGCAAGTTGAAGCGCCCGCAACCCAGAACGGGACCAACAATACGCAGAACAAGCAGCAGGCATTCGGATTCTTCGGCAAGAAGAACGCCATGCCCAAGTCGATGTCTACCAGTGCCATGCCGGCCCCTGCCGCAGCTGAGCCTCCGTCAACACTCTTTGGATCCGAGCTTCCTGACCGGGCCGAGTTCGAGCGTCGCCAGATCCCCACGGTCGTGACGCGCTGCATCGAAGAGGTTGAGCTCAGGGGCATGGATCAGGAAGGCATCTACAGGAAGACGGGCGGCAACTCGCAAGTTAACATGGTCAAGGATGGGTTCGACAAGGATGACAACTTTGACATCTCCGACCCGGATCTGGACATTACTGCAGTCACCAGTGTCCTGAAGCAGTACTTTAGGAAGCTGCCCACCCCGCTTCTTACGTTCGACGTGTATGAGCGTATCTTGGAATCCAACGGTACGTTAAAATCCTTCATCCGATGCGTAGCTCGCAGTGCTAACGGTTCACAGCGGTCGCCGATGAGACGGAGAGATGCGACCATTTGCGAAAGACGTTTGCGTCAATGCCGCAGGCTCACAGTGACTGCTTGGAGTTTTTGATGTTCCATCTAGCTCGCGTCGCTCAGCGGGAGTCTGAGAATCTGGTAAGTCCTCTCGCCTCGGATGCATAACTATTGCGTCAAGTATTGACCGCTCGTCCAGATGTCCCCCAAGAACTTGGCCGTCGTCTTTGCCCCCACAATCATGCGCGACCTCAGCATTGAGCGGGAGATGACCGACATGCACGCCAAGAACATTGCCGTGCAGTTCGTCATCGAAAACAGCCACAAGATTTTTGACGACGCGTGAACTTGAAGTGGCAAGCTTCAAGAGTCACTTGTGAGCAAAGGCCGCATCAGAACAAGGCAAGAGGACCAGTCCCATCTGCGCACGTTACGTTACTCGTCCGAGCTGGGCCCGGGGGCTTCACCGCCTGTCTGTTGACAGTCGAACGACACGACATGGGGCACGGTAGCTTTACGTCTCCGATGCTGCATCGTTTTGTCCTATCTGTTGATGCAAGATGGAAGTGGTGGAAAAGAATTTCACACAAAGGGGGCACCATGCATCATGCCCTCGTCTGCTTGGTCGCTGCCTCGCGGGCGTTGGCTTCCTTGATTGACTCCGAACGCGTCGCGTCTCTCATCGCAAATACACCACTCTAGCATCTTTAGCACAGCAACGCATCGGTTACGGATTTGGCAGGGAGACATCGCTGGTGGTCCCCCTTCTACGCGCATGCCCTTGCGTGCTTTACCCGTCACAATTTTTATCTTCATCATCTCAGCCCATTGCTGCGGAGTTCACATGGAAGGAGAGGTTACGGAACGTGGCGGCCTTGTGCGTTTTTGTGTGGTTCTCGTGCGACTGCTGGGCCGGCCGCGAGCGTGGCTGCCAGTCGGAGCGTAAAAGGGTGACCGATATCGATTATCGAGGGCAAGTGGAGTGAGAGTGATGTGGCCGACGGACTGTCTGCACTGATGAGAGCGTCTTGTATCGTCGGTGGACTGGATGGTGAAGAATGTCTGGTAGAGTAGACGTGTCGAAGCATCACTGTCTGTTGGCAATGGTTCGGAGAAGTCTCAAGTCATGTGCATGTGTGCTCAAATCAATATCGTGAACTCGTCTACCCACCGAACGCCTCTCGACCGGTAGCCATTGGCGTTGCCTCGTATACATGAATGCTGAAGCGTCCTCGTCCGCTCGCGCCAAAAACAAAAAGCATATGCATCCGAGCGCCGTCATTGTCCCGTCGTGCCCCGTCCAACGCCCCAAACGTCCTTTTCCCGCTCCCATACATGTGGCCAAACGTCCCTTGGTTTCTACGCCGCGGAGGCGGTGGCGGTGGAGGCGCCGGGCACGGCGCCCAGCTCGCGCTGCCTCTTGACGATGTAGTAGGTGATGAGGCTCTTGGGGTCCTCCTTGACGCCGCGCAGGGCGTCCCAGAAGGGCACCTCGCCGACGCGCTCGTGCAGCGAGACGCAGAACTTGACGGCGTCCATGCGGACGCCCGAGTCGGCCGAGTCGAGGCAGCGGCCGGCGAGGCCGGCGAGGTGCGCGAGCTCGCCCTCGGTGGGGACGAACTCGGCGCGCCGGTCGAGCATCTCCCTGAGCACGTGGAGGCCCATGCTGAGGGTGCGGCAGCCCTCGGGCGAGACGTCGTCGCACGTCTGGAGGCGGCGCGTGAGGACGACGACCATCTCGGGCCCGTCGCCGAGCGTGACGAGCTCGTCGGCCAGGAGCTCGAGGCCGCTGACGACGTGCGCGCGCGTGTCGTAGGCGCCGCGCGTCTGCAGCAGCGACTCGAGGCCCCGCGAGACGTGCGGCTGGAAGTTGTCGCGCTCCTTCTTGAGGAGGAGCTTGATGGTGGCGAGCACCTGGGCCTTGACGTCCTGCGCCTTGTCCGACGGCGTGCCCGCGAGGGGGTCCTCGAGGTACTGGAAGAGGCCGAGCAGGAGGGCCTCGAACTTCTCGTCGGTGAAGATGGTCTTGCTGTCGCGGATGAGGGACTGCAGCTTCCTGAAGCCGTGGACCTCGAGGGACCTGGCCTTGATCTTAGTGATGCCGCTGTCAAGCAGCCGCGAGTTCTGTCGAATCTTTTCGGGCGAGTCCAGCTGCTGCTCGCCCTGTTCCTGGCTGCTGACTTTCTGCAGGTTGGCGGCACCCTCGTTGACAGGCTTGTCTTCGAGTACAGGCACGGTGAACGTGGGCTTCGGAGGTGACTGGTTCTCGGTAAAGGGGTCCTCGTACACCTTCAGCGCGCGGGAAGGCGTCTCAGGCCGGGCCATAGGTAGGTCCATCTCCATCTCCAGCGGCGGCGCAGCGGCAACGGGTGGCGATTGTGCCTCCGCGGGCATCTTTGGGGGCGCTGGTTCCTGTGGCGATGGTGCCCTGAAGCTGGACATCTGTGGCACTACCAGCGTCATGTCCTCGTTGGACTTTGCTGGACTCGACGACGGAATCGTGGTGCGTGACCGCTTAAACGTGGCGGACGGGCTTCCGCGTGGCGAGGGAAGCTTGGTTGAGGCTCGTGCCACCGGTGATATGGGACCGGATTCGCTTGTGTGCGTGACATGGCCGGGACGAGTTCGCTGCGCGGTTCTCTTGGGCGTGGTTTCCCTCTGCCTTGGTGTGATCGCCTTGGACTTGAGGCTTTCCGGGCTCTCGACCTCCATGGACGCTGGTTGATCGCGGACCGAGTAAGGGCCCGCGGTCGCCGGGCGAGCCGCCATCTCGGGGCGTCTTCTCGCCGGCCGCATGGGAGCCACCGACATACCTCCGGCGTTGACAGAGATAGTTGGTTCGCCACGGGTCCTCGTTGCTGCAGGCTTGGCCGCAGCCGCGGGCTGGCTGGACGGGCCAGACGTCGTTCGGACGGGTGAGATGTGCGCCATGGCGGAGCCGGGCCGTGCGGGTAGGTTCTTTGCTGCCAGCGCCTTCTTCTGCGCCTGCATTGTTTCGCGCAGGCTGGGCTTGCTAGAGGTCATGGTGCTTCTAGATAGGCCAAGACCAGGTCGCACTGCTGGTGCGTCTGCAGATCTCTTAGGTGAGTTGGGGTTGCTCGGGTCCTTGTTAAGGAGCTTCTGAGCCGTGGAGTCCAGGTCGGCCATGATCCTGAGAAAAGTCAGCTGCGGTCTTCATTTTTAAGGCGATGTGAGGGTGAAAACGCACGCATCAGCGCGGGCCTGCCAGACACCCCAAAAGGCCCAGTACGTCGGTCGCATCTTCTCCCTCACGCCAGGGTTAGGGTCTCCCAGACCCTTCTTGATGCACTTTTCCATGAGATCGACGCCGCCGGTGTGTTCGATGTGGTGCTTGTGGTGGGCCTCCTTCTTCAGCAGCGTCCTGAGCCAGCCCGAGGCGTACAGCCTTGGCTGCACGTTTTTGTCCTGGCAGGCGCCCCAGATGTGCTGCATCAACCGGGCGCTGTACGACACCCGGCTGATGATGGTGTCGACAGTGACATTGGCCTGCTGCGAGCTAATCTTCTTGGTACCAGCGGAGAGCTTGACGAGGGTCTGCATGAGCAGCTCGACCATGGGGTCTATGGCCGGTCCGAGTGTCACAGCCATGTCTTGGACCAGCCCGCAGCCTTCCTTGGACAAGCTCGTACGCAGCGAGGTCATGGCCTTGATGATGCCATCCAGCAGACTGCGAAGGCCCCCTACGAAGGTGTCGAAGAACTCGGTAGGCGCGTTCCCGGCGTTGAGCTTCCGCAGGGTGCCCATGCTCTGCTCCCGCTTAAGCCAGTTTTGCTCCGTCTCCTTGCCCTCGAAATGCCAGGACATTTCCCGGAAGATGTCGTCGAGTTCGCGGTTGGTGTTCACGTACGTGGGCTCGATGGGTTCGGCATCAACGGCCACCATCGGCGTGATGGGGCGCTCGCTTGCGACGGAGGACACGCTGGCGGTGAGGTTCGGGCGTCGCGGTTGCGGTTCGGGCGCAGCATCGCCTGGAGTCTCTGGGCGGCCGCCGGCGGGCGCGAGGGCTTTGACGATGGCCTGCTCGATGGCGGGCCGCACCTTGAAGTTCTTGAGCTGACGCTTGAGGTCCGATTTGGCAGCATTCGGGGCAGTCCTACATAGAAGTTGTTAGTTACGGCTGAGCTTCGTCGAAAGTGGGGACAGGGAACCAACTTGAAGAGTTCGATGACGGTGCTCTTAGCCGTATCCCGAACCATGCCGTCGGCGTCTTCGAGAAGCTCCATGAGCAGCGGTACATAGCTCCTGAACTGCAACCCCTGTTCCCTGTGCGTCTAAGGCCAGCGGTCAGTTAGCACACATGTATCTTCTGGGGACGCGAGTGACTGGAGCGTGAGGGACGTACCTGTAGCAACCAGTGCATGCCAGCTTCCTTGGCCCGCGGGTTCTTGCCCGCCATGGCCGAGTTCCTCAGGACGCGCTCGACATCGACGGGCGCGACAGGGTAGAGGATGGTTAGGGCGTGGGCGGCCAGGGCGCGGTACTTGTCCTTGTGGTCGCCGAGCTTGTCGGCAACGAGGGGCAGGGTTCGCGCGGCCTCCTTGGCAAGCAGCTTGGGGTCCTGGCGCGAGAGGCGCGTGAGCAAGTGGCCGAGGGCCGTGAAGCCGGCATTAACCAGGGCGGCGTGCTGCGAGACGGAGGCGCTACGCAGGCCATCGAAGAGCTGAGCGACGCACGCCTCGGGCACGTTGTGCTGCTTGATGCCCGACTTGACCGCCGTGACGAACTGCACCTTGGCGTCGAGGCTGGCATCGCTTCTGAGGATGGTCAGCAGGTCCGTCACCTGCTGCTCCGAGAGCTTGGCGTCGGCCATGGCCGTCGTTGCCGTGTTCCCGTTTCGTGTGTCTCGGTGTTGCGATATGAGGTTCTATCAATGTTGCCAGGCGGGTTAGCGGCCAGCTTGCGGATCGCCCAGGCGAGCAGTTGGTTGAAATGAAAGAAGCCAAGCGCCGCGACAGGTATGTGGATGATGCGATGCCACCTGGGCGGCTTCAGGCCAGCAGGAGGAGACGGGATCTTACAGTGTATGCGCAAGATGCGCCGCAATGAACCGCTGTCAGAGTCGTGGGCAGTGGGAGCGAAAGACCTTGCTAGATGGCGACGGTCGCATTGGGAGGGGGTCGTGCTGCTATCGCCGCCGAAATGGCCGAGCGTTGTTGTTGTTGCTGCTGCTGCTGACGTTGTCGCCGACGATGTTGCTGGGGGCGGAGTCGCACGCAGCGAAAAGGAGCGGGAGGGCGGGCTGCTGTTGTTTGGGCTGCCCGCAGCTGCGGCGTTGCCCTGGTAAACGGTCAGGTACCCACGCAAGGGCAGCCAAGGTTTAAGGTACCTGCGCTGTGGCTCGCGGCAGAGGGCCCGCAGCAGGGGCGTCATTCTCGGCGGGGCGGCGCGTCTCCCCGGCGCCCAGCGCGTGCCTCGCAGCTGTGGCGCACGGGGTCGTTGGTCCGACCTTGGTGGGGGTGGTCCTTCACTGGCAAGGGACCCCGCCAGCGTCGTCGAGCCGGATGCAGCGACGTCGACCTTGAGCTGCTGCTCAGCGACGTCTTCACGGCGGCGAGTCTCGTCTGCCATCCGCAGCATTCATCAAATCCAAGCATTGTCTGTCGCTGCCAGCCTCAATGATAACGCCGTGATATCAGGCCGCATCCCAGCCCGTCTACGTCTCCGCCTTGATGCCCCTCCCCCTCCGTCCCCTCCATCCACTCTCATCAAGGGTCCGATCCAGGGTCTCTCCGGACGTCGCATCGTATCCCAGCTTCACCAGCGCAACAAAGTCGCATCTGTCGACATAAGTGACCCACCCTTTTATTCAACTTGGACGCGACAACTGCCTCGTCGCACCGAGTCGACCCCCGCTCCGGCCTCTCCGTCTTCGCGCCCGCCATGTCTCCGGTCCTCTACCAACGGGCCATCGAGCCGGAGCACGACAGCCACTGCTCACCGGAAGATTCAAACGAACAAATTAGGGCCAACGGAGGTGACAACAAGTTCCCCTTGCCCAAGCTCCGCCTCGAGATCCGCGACCTCGCCCACCCCGGCACCCGGCTCTTCCTCGACTCCGTCAACGCAACAGAGTGTCTCACCACCGCCGTCGCCGACCTCCTCCGGCTGCTCTACACATCCCCGGCCAGCCCCAGCACTACCGTGCCTCCGACGCGCTCCGTGACGCTCATCCTGCGCGACATGCCCGGCGTCGCTTACACCACCGGCTCCGAGCTGGACGACGACCACAAGGAGATCCATTTCTCGCTGTCTTACATCGGAAGCATCCCGAGAGCCCGCGCCGGCCATGAGATCACCGGCGTCGTCGTCCACGAACTCGTCCACTGCTTCCAGTACGCCGCCTTCGGCACCTGCCCCGCCGGCCTCACCGAGGGCGTCGCCGACTGGGTCCGCCTGCGGTGCGACCTCGAGCCGCCGCACTGGAAGCGCGACGCCGAGGGCAGCTGGGACGCCGGCTACCAGAAGACGGCCTACTTCCTCGACTACCTAGAGGGCCGCTTCGGCGACGGGCTCGTGCGGCGGCTCAACGAGAAGCTGCGCATCCAAAAGTATGACGGGGCGGTCTTCTGGAGCGAGCTGACGGGGACTTCGGTCGACGAGCTGTGGCGAGACTACGGCGAGAGCCTCAGGTCTACTCCGAGAGACATGGATCGCAATTCAGCCAGGGGGGAGGATGCCTCGACTACACTTCAGACCAACGGTAGCTAGCAGCACCATGCGAAGAGACGTCGAGGCGTGTGCGGATACATAATGATTAGACGAGCATTTGACAATATAACCATGCCTGGAGAGAGTCACATTGCGATTATTCTGTCCATGGCTGAATGGCGACATAAAGTGTCCCTAGAACGACAGGACGGCCAGCCGCCGTGACCCGAGAGCAGGCGAGCCAATTTCACAAACACACCATTCCAAACGCCATGCCGTAATTTTCAAAGGGAAGTCAAGGCTCCGGACGCAATATTGCTCTAGCCCGGATCAAACAGCATGAAATCTCTCGCTATGAGTGCATGGGACCCTGTGCATGCGCATCGGCTTCGCTGATGACGCTGCCAACCTCGGACCAGCTCGCCGGAGTCAGCATGCCGTCACTCTCACTGATCACGTCGAATGGTCGTCCCGTCTCGTCGGTCCTGGACGCGTACGCCGCATCCGCAAAGTCATCGCCAGACCCAGCCAGCGACATGGAGTCCGTCGGCGTCAACTCCCCATCACTGATCATTTCCGGCTCGGAGACGAGGTCCGCTGGGGCCACAGGAATAGGTGGGGAAGAGAGGTTGCGGCTCGAATCGTGCGCCCAGGCTTGGATCGAGGCGTAGGCGTCGTGTCTATCATCCTGGCCGGCAGACATGTACTCGTCCTGGGCAAGCTCGCGCTCCAACGTGCCAGACGAACGGGACTGCGTCTGCGACTGCATCGGGTTGGGTGAGACGTCGATGGCAGGCGGTGAGGGCTCCAGGGTGGCACTTCGAACATCGTCCTCGCGGGTGGTGGCGCTGTAAATGTCGGACATGCCCTCGTCCTTTGCAGGCGCGATTTGACTGGCGCCCATCTCGGCGATCTCATCGCTGTCGATGTGATGCTCATCGGCGAACGGGTTTGCATATAGCGATGTAGCCAGTCCTCGAGCAGCCTCGCCACGATGCCGAAGCCCATCCCGTGAGTTTTGCACGTCAACGCCGCTGTTGAAGACAAATGCACCTTGCTCGGATCCCACATCCCGTCGTAAAAAGTCGTCAAATGATGTGCCCCGGGGGGCGCCGCTTGGTCGAGGTACGTCAGGAAGCGCCGCAGGCTCTCGCTGTTCCCGTTCCTTCTTCTCCAACAAGACTCTATTCCAATACAGCAACTCCTCCCTCTGTCGCCGGCGAGTCGCCTCGTCAGCATCGACGCCAGGTTCAGCGCCTCCGGCGCGGCTGGACTGCATGAATCCCTCGGCGTCCTCGGGTCTATTGAAGCGCGGCTCGCGATGGGGGGCGTCGATGCCGTCACCTAGCGAGTGAACGGCCATGGCGATGCGACGCCGGATGTCGTCGGCGTATCGCCGCAGCTCGGGCGACTCGTACATGGCCATGGCGGCGGCCACGGCCACCGAGACGACGACGACGGCACCCGAGGCCAGGACGATGTGGTTCACGACGGGCATCTCGGTCGGCAGTGAGCCCGTGTGAGTGGGCGGGGCAGTCGAGAGATGGTACAGTGATGAGACAGCAGGTGGGCGCGAGACGCAGTGGGCGAGTGGCAAGCAGTTGCGGACGGCTGCGAATTTAAATGGAGAGCAAGAACACGACGCTCCCCACGGGCTGGAAAACGTGCAAGAGCCCGATGATGAGCTCCGTGACGAGGCCACATGGAACAGACGTATTGCTTGCGTAGCCCTTGTAGGCTGCCTTTGCCACAGTCCGTGGCCACGCCAGCGGCTGATTACCCGATCCGGCGAAGCCAGTGGTGCGGCCGCGCGTGCAGAGTCACATGACGACTGTCCATGAGTAATGGCACCTGTGAGGCATCCTTATTAAACCTCCCAAGCCGGTTTGCCATGCTTTGCTACGCATAGGTGGACATGGCCAGGAAGCGAGTCGACGTCTGGTTGTCAGGTCGCTCCTCGGCTCGTCGAGAGAGGAGAGAGACATTGCGCCCTTGTGGGACAGCCGCTAATAGCTGCTGGTGCCGGGGAGTCTAAGGGCCCGGCATGGAACGGGATCCAGTGCACTCATTGCCTAAGATTAGTGGCCAAACTCAACTCGAGACAGAGTCAACACGGCCACAACTAGCCTTTTCTCCTTGTCCGAGTATCAAGGTTGGGTTGGGTCGGTGCCGTGTCGGCTCAGGACCAGACGTCGGCGTCAGGTTTTGACGCGAGCCGGCGACGAGGCCGGGGCACGGCGATCGGTCCGAGAAAGCTTAGTCACGGCGGTTAGGCCTCTGAGACCGCCCTGGATGGGACTCGGTGGCGAGTGAGAATTCCTCAATCTCCGGAGGGGGGCGCTTGGGGGGATGGGGGGGGAGGTTGGACGTGGGCGAGCCCCGGGGCGCCCTTTTGGGGAGCGGCGGTGAGTTTGGCATGAAATGGCAAGGTGGTCCGTCCCCCGTACCACGTATCACGGAGAGGCACTCGGTCAGCAGCTAGAGCCTGCCTTACGGCTTGGCACTCAAGGATCGTCCTGGGACATGTCGCAGCGGCATTGACGGCCAGCATCGGGGGGGCCTTTTTGCTCCGCGAGCCTCACACGTGGTCTCCTTCTCGGTCGAGAACCGGAGAAAAAAAAAGGGCCATGCATGCATCCCGGACAACCTGCAGGGCCCCGGCCCAGCCAAACAACAAACGCGGGAGGTGGCCAAGAAACATTGTCAATTGAGGCAAGTCAGAGGCCGGGTGTGTACCCCCCTAGTCTAGATAGAAAGAAAGCCGTCGCTAAATGTGCATAAAAAAACCTTGCGTGCTCATGATGTGGTCTCCCCCTGGTATCAATCGAAACCCCCAGCCATCCCAGCGCTGGTTCCCCTCCTTCGGAGCTTGTACGGAGTAGTTACTCGTCGAAGTTTGGGGACGGCCGACGGGATGGTGGGCACCAACCCGTCATTGCCGCCAGCTCCGGGAGAGGGCGCTTCGTGGGGGATTCAGAGAAACGCCACACGCGGTTATAACGCCGAATGCTTGATGCCGTAAATTTTTTTTCCCTTTGCCGCCTGGCGCGCACCGCGCACGCACCAATGACCGTCACGTCTTGAGGGTCATGGTGATGGCACAGCTGGCGTCTAGGAGCTGGTGGACGACGCGCTCGAGTCGACAGAGTCCATCGAGTTGGTGCGGGCAGCCTTCATGCGCTCACTGGAGGGGAGAGAGAGGTTAGCGATGGTTCACGGCCTGGGATGAGACGCCGAGGAGGAGACGTACTAGGCGCTGCGGTCCTGCAGGGTGCAAGCCCAGCGGGCGTTGCCCGTCTTGATGTGGAACTTGATGCCCTTGTTGTCGCCAAAGCCGGCGGGCGCGGGCGTAGCGGCGGGGGTGCTGGCCGCAGAGGAGGCGGCAGACGAGGCAGACGAGGAGCCGGTCATGGTGACGGTGTTTGTGTGTGTGTTGGTTTGTTGGTTGGTGGTGTTGATGTTGAGACGACGGCGTCGGCGTGTAAGTGCAGGCACGGGACTGTGACAGTGATGGAGGCAAGTTGACGATCGACGAGAAAGCAACACGACGCGCGAGAAGGGGGAGGGTGGGCGGCTCCTTATATACACCTGCAGCGCAGCGTGCCCCCATCGCAGTCGGCCCCATCGCCGGACCAGAAGGGGGTCGACGGCACACCCGGCCGACCACGACGGTCGCCTCGTCGCAGCAAGCCCGCCCCCAGTCCCGCGAGGCTAACACACGTCGGCGCCGCGATAAGGGTGAGTTATTTTTCCCACTGCGACAGCCACAAGCGCGGCTAGGCGGGCGGTAGCAATCTCTCGCCCCACGATCGCAACCCCGGGGTGCCACGACAGGCCGGCACCGCGCCTCCGAATGCTGCCTCGCCTTACTCGTGCGTGCGTGCTCGTAGTGCGAGTGCGAGTTACGGCCGACGACGGGCTGGCAGGTTCCTGGATCCCACTCCCAGCTCCCACTCGCCGCCCACCCTCCGGGCCCCTTTTTTCCCCATGGGCCCCGGAAATTGCCATAACACGGAAGCCGAGCGGCAAGCACGGACAGCGCTGCGCTTCGAGTGCGAGTATGCTGCTTGTACCTACGGATGCTATGCCGTTGTTGTTGCATGATGAGCTCGCTCCCTGGGCCCTTCTCTCGTAACCCCGAACCCCCGAGACGAGGTGTCATGTCCATGCTGTCCAGGGATGAGGGGGTCCCCCCGACGGGCGTCACAAATGATGCGAGCGCGCTGCGACGATGGGATGGGATGGGATGGATGGCCGGGCGGACAGGCAGGACACGGCTTGCACGGCTGCGGCTGCGACGGATCTTGGCGGTCCAGCGCTGCGAAACCCCGACCCACGCGCTCCAAGGTTCCACGATAATCGACGCGCCCTTGTTGGCTGCATTGCGTGAGCGAAGCCGTGACTGGCCCATCCGGCAACGACGGGCCCCGCCGCCGTCGCCTTCTAGAAGAAATTGATTTGTCCCATGCACGTCATCGCCAATCAGCGGCCCCCGTCGGAGGGGCGGGGAGCCAGGAGACGGCCTTTTTTGGGCTTCGTGAATTCGCCGCTGGGCAAAGGCGAACTGAAGACATGGACGTGCTCCGAGTCGTCTCCGCGGACAGTACGTTACGGGGTAGGGATCCGCACGAGTAGACCCTTGCGCATGACAGAGGAACCACAGTTCTCGAGGCATGCAACATGATACCCTAATACTTGCCTAGTCGTACTGTAATCCGTTCTGGCTTTCGACGGCGCCAGGGTTGGCGATCTTCCCTTCTGGCCAGTCCCGAAGAGGCAATCGACGAAGCCGCGAGCGAAACTCACGGCCTCGGTGCGCGCTACGTCATGATCAAGGCCGCTTTGCTCCCGTCATTGCCGGCCTCGCCAATTGCGCGAGCGCAGTCCCGTCCTCTAATTACGCTGCGAGCGCCGAGATCCGGCACGTGGGTTGCATTCGCTCCCCTCATCGACGCTCCTGCGGCGGGAAGCGCCTCGACCCGCCGCCATTCGCGGGGGAGGAGACGGTGCCCTTTGCTTTTTGCTCCGTCGATGCTTCCGGGGTGCGTCGCACAGGTCTGCGCCCGCTCGTCGCCCGGTGAGAGCTGGAGCTCGCCAGGAAGGATGACGCCAAGACGGATGATACGTCGTCCACTGCTGATGCGGTGTGAGCTGGGCGCAAGTGTTTCAGCGGCCTCGGCAGTTGGGCGGGCGACTCCCGACGCGCGATCGCCGCAGAGTTTCATCCTTCTTCCGTAGCTCTCAACCTTCATTAGAGTAACGCACGAGGTCAGGTCTCGTCCCCACTGGCTGATGAAGACCGACAAACCTGGCTTGCCGCGCGTGACGGCACGGTGAGCCCTCGACGTGTCATTCAACTGTGCACGACGATGCGGTCGAATGCTCTTACGTGTAGACGCACGTCTTCCACGGCTGGTTACCTAACCCGCAGCGACGCAATTTGCCAGCCTTCGGGGCCTTGGTTGCCGGAAAGGGAGTCGTCGTGCCATTTGGCGCGGGCCAAGCTTTTTAAATGATCATTCGAGCGGCCCAGTCCGCGTCACGGCGAGCTTGGCACTCTCCCACCCACGGCGCGCGACGCTCGGCCGCCCAAGCATATCTGGCAGGTCTTTCTGGGCAGCCTTTGCCTGTCATGTGCTCTGCAGTCATTGTCCTTGGCGGTCGACGCTTTGCGCCGGGTTGGTTACGTTTATTCACTAGGGCCTGATGCCCGGGTAGGAGCAGTGCTTCCATTTTGATGTTCTGGAACATGCGCAGAGGTGGCCGGGGCTCAATAAAGTGTCCACCTACGCAGGCCAAGAACATGTCGTGCAAGTATTTGAAAGCTTTTACGCTGTTTTGTACGAAGTAGGCAGCCACTCCGATGGTGGTATTGTTGAGAGCCTCCCAACAATTGTCATACGCATCCAGCGAGGTCATCAAGAAGAGAAGCGGGATTCCCTGACCACGTTGGAATTGGCCCAAGACAACGAAACCCCAATCCCTAGTGTCGCCCTTGAGATCGGGCGAAATGCCATTCTTGTACATAGTTCGTTCTTTCAAAGCCAAGACTACCCGCAGACTACTCGTTCGTATACGAGATCCTCGTCATCATTGGGCTGAGCCCCCGACCCACCAAGCCACCCTACACCTCCCGCGGGCCGGCAGGCCTCTCCAGTCTCACAGGAGTCAATCTCTTCAGATCTCATACCCGCAACGCGCGTGCGGCTGCGATCTAGGCTGTGCTTGCCATAATCTCGGGCAAATAAAGTTACAGTCTTATGTCTATTTTTAAAGATATTCTTCCCCAGGAGGCCCCTCTGCTTCAGCCACAGGGACGCTGCTGACGACGTGACGCGTAACAAACCCGATCCAGATAACCACTCACAATCTTGCAACACGGCGCTTCCTCTGTTAGGGCAATGGCCGAGCATGGCTTCGGCAAAGATGAACGGCATAGCCTTCCAAATGTTAGGAGGAAGTCTATGGAGAAGCGGTTGCGAAGGCTCTTGAATATCCGAGTGCTTCCCAGTCCGAGCACCTATGATGCATGTAAAGATCTGGCCTGGGCTGTATTCGAACACAACTCTGGCAAGTGACCATCGCCGTCGACGACCGGGAGGGACGGAGCATGCTCGAGCAGTGCCCCTTCAGACGCGCGGACCTGATGGACGTGGATGAGCTCGTATGGCTTGCATCGAACTATGGCTGAAGCAAGACTTGCGCGTCCCCTGCCGCAACCCTGCCCGCTGGCTGACGTCGAAAAACGACCGCTCCTCGTTAAGCCTCGTCGTAGTGCAGGGACAGTTCTCCGGCGTTACGAAATCCGCCTTGCGAATCCCGCTTCACCCTCGCTGTCATGGAAATTCTGGCGTGTATATGAGAATGCCAAATCGCTGGGGAAGACATGAACGTTTCGTAGATGAATAGCATTGGATCGCAACGCCTTTTGACTTAAGCACTGGGATACGTACGACTACTAGAATGGCGACTCTCACTCCCACTATCACGACCATGACGACGACGTCCTCGACGACGTCGACGTCGACGCAGTCTTGCACGAGCGCCGTGCCGGATCGATACGGCCATGTGCCCATCGATGCCTGCGACTCCTACTACAACTTTTACCCAAGCTTCGGCGGCAACTTGGCGTTTGCCCTGCTCTTTGGTACGACCATGCTGGTGCACCTCGCCCAAGCCGTTGCGTATAAGAAGGTGCGTTGGCGAAACAAGCCTCGACATGTAGACGAAAGTGGTGTTGACGTGAGGCCCCCTTTAGAGGTTCTGCTGGGTCGTCATCATGGGTGGCATATGGGAGACGACGGCCTTCATCATCCGGACCGTCGGCGCGCATAACCAGCGGGAGTTGCAGTTGGTCATCTGGGGTCTGCTGCTCTTCATCCTCGCCCCTCTCTGTACGCTTCATCCCCTCCAGCCAGCCGGCCCAACAGGCCACCGGCGGACAGCCGACTGACGCTCTCCAGGGATCAACGCCTTTGCCTACATGACCGTCGCGCGCATGATCCACTTTAGCCTCCCCAGCCAGCGCATCTGGGGCCTCCGCGCCACCAGGCTCACGCTCATCTTCGTCTGGGTCGACGTTGTATGTTTCCTCGTCCAGACCGGGGGCGGCTTGCTCATGGCCGGCGACAACCCTGCCGACATGATATCCATCGGCATGAAGCTGTACATGGCGGGCATAGGCCTGCAGATGGCCGCTGTCATCATCTTCACCGTCATGACGTCGCACTTCTACTATCTGGTTCACCAAGCCGCGGGAGCCAACGGCATCGGCCGCCTGCGGTACCTGATATGGACGTTGCTGACGGTCCTGGTGCTGATCACGGTGCGCATGGCCCCCCCTCCTCCTCGTATTGCCCCTAGTTTTGAAAAATAAATGCTAACGCTTGCTTGTTTGGATTGAATAGTTCCGCATCATCTACCGTCTCGTCGAGTTCGCCCCCGGCGCCGACATCGACAACCCCATCCTCGCCAACGAAAACTACCCCTTCCTGCTCGACGCCTTCCCGATGCTGGTTGCCCTGGTGCTCCTCAACGTCTGCCACCCTGCCCTCGTGCTGCAGGGGCCAAACAGCGAGTTCCCGCGCCTCACCCGCGCCCAGAAGAAGGTCATCAAGCAGCAGAAGAAGGAGGACAGGCGAAGGCGAAGGGAGAGGAAGAAGAAGAACAAGGCGGAAGGAGGAGACAAGAACAACGCCTATGTGGCCATGGATGACCTGAGGGGATTAACGACGGAGAGCGAGAGTGATTGGGGGATACAACAGCAGGTGTAGTCCATCATGGGTAGACGATTAAGGCTGATGTCGGGAGGTTCTGCAAAAGTTGTACGAATTAGGAGTATGCAAATAGATACTTCCATTAGCACCATGCCATCTGTATATTTCTCACGGCCGGTTCCCCCCTTTCTTGCGAAACATGAAAGCGGATTAAATTCCTCGATAGACCTTGGCATTTGTTTCCATCTTATTCAAACCAAACAACGTACGAAAGGCTACGAATACCCTGGTGAACGTATTGAAGCAATTGATCTTGAGGATTTAGATCTATTTGTACAGTTCCTGGATTCGGCTCGCCAGACCCATGGCAATGCTATGCTACTTCTACTTTTCGAACCCCTAATCTTGGATCTGAACTATTTCGCACAGCCGGCAACATACTACCCTTGCGAGGAAGCCATCCACATCCCCGGTACATGTTAAGCACAATGGTCATCCTTTCCCCAGCCCTCATTCAGGCAATCGTGCGGACAGGTGTTGAGGTACCAAATGCTCCCGCCGTCGCCACACATGAATTTTGAATTTATCAGCCTTTGAGGCGTGACTTTATTGGGGAAGAAGATGTTAAGGACGTGTATCATATCCTGTTCATAGTTCCCTACCTGTTCATTAGCGAAAAAAATCGAAGACACGTGGCCTGATGATGACGGGAGGCAGAATTGATGTTACCTTTCTCCATCAGAGTGCGCCCGCAGTAGACGATGCCCTTTCGGCAATTGTCTGCGGCAGCAAGGGGGATTGCCGTGGCTAGAACAGCCAAAGGGACTAGGGTGATCTTGACCATGGTGGGCCTGAACGCCTTGCACTCGAATAGAATGTATAGAGTTGATTAGGGGTGGGAATACGAGGGAATT
This sequence comes from Tolypocladium tropicale, assembly GCA_024340005.1. Taxonomy (NCBI): domain Eukaryota; kingdom Fungi; phylum Ascomycota; class Sordariomycetes; order Hypocreales; family Ophiocordycipitaceae; genus Tolypocladium; species Tolypocladium tropicale. Next base: position 74,717 of record JALHBU010000172.1, on the reverse strand, counting down.
ACTGTCCTCTGGAAAGCTAGGCCAGGTCGCTTTATATACAGGTAGAAGTGGGACGTGCACTCATCCATGGATGTGATTCAGGTAATCCTTCCTGCACAAGGCAGGGCTGAGGGCATATGCGCCCAAGTCTTGCTCTCCTATTCGCTGATGGATTATTCAATCCCAGTCTAGAGGACGGACTGACCAGCTCAAGGGCCAACAGACCAAGAAACTTGGACCAACACACCTGACCAACAGGTTCCATCAGTTACCCCTGGCCCGGTATCACATTACATCTAGATCCAAGCCAGTGGGGTAACAGGACATTTCAGCCAGGGGAGAGTAGTTGCTGTATGAACACAATGTACCATGGAGATACTGTAAGTCAATTTGTTGGAAAGTTGGGCTGAATGGTATTTGGCTCCAATCCCGACTTTTGGCTCCCTGGTCGCATCGCCGCTTTTGTGCATGCCAGCTCAGGCTCTGCTCAGGCGCTACTCACCCATGGCTCCAGGAGCTCTCTAGTTGCTCAGTCTCGCCCCTTAGGCAGGAGGTGTACGGAGGTGTATAATAGCGGCTCAAGCAAACTTGGAACTGAGCATACGAGCGGTCAAAATTGACTATCGAGGTTGGATGTCGAAGAGCGGATCTATCGATTCTGACACGCTCTATTCTTATATAAAGAGTTCTACTTCGCTATTTACTTTCTTTATTCTTTAATCCCTTGTGAGGGTCTGGCAGTGGTGCAGCGCGCCGAGACAAGGATGGTACGTGCACTCGGTCCAGGTCAACGCCGCGGTCAGCAGACACGCACTGTGCGACAAGTGCGAGATGAAGACAATCCTGGGGGCCGTGACGCTGGGGATGGAAGGGCCGGGTAAGGCCCGGCGTCGACGGGTGTAGTTTGGGTATCCGATCATACTGCTTGCGGGTCAATTTAGCGTGCAATGTTAACTTACCCCTGTCCGGTTGAAAACGCCCTCCAACGATTCTTGCAACCACTCTCCACTCAGCACTTGACGGCGTTGAAGCAACTAGACATGTGTCAACAGGGGCGCGACAGGGGGAGGGGGTCAAGACATACCTGCAACCATTTTTGGATCGGATTTGGGTCTGGATATCCTGCATGCATCAATGCCAAGACAGCCCAAGATGTGTTCACAACTTGACTCGTCTGAAGCGACACATATTGCCCGGCGCCACAGCTTGAATGGTGTTCTCCCCAACCTCCGTCATCTAGTTGCTTGCTTAAAACAAATTCGCACGCCTTTCTCACCCTCATGCTATTGTTCCACTGTTCACCTAACGTTTCCAAAGCCTGTAGGGCAAAGAATGTTCCATAGTTAAAGCAGATGGCCCAAGCCCCCTACCAACTGCCGTCGGACTTTTGTTCACCGCGAATGAATTTTGCGGCTAATTTGATGCACCGGGCGACGTGGCCGGCGCGATAAGTTGGATAGTGTCGGCAAAACAGGGACAGCGCCGTCAAGACGGCGGAGGTGCACTCTGTGTATGAATATTCCACCATAATGCGGTCGAATACCTCTGCAGGATTCAACAATTCGAGGTATCGGCTACCTCGTATTTTTTCATAGCTTGCAAACCCTCCATCTAAATTTTGCATGCTCAAAAGGGTGTCAACACATTGCTTCAGACGTGAATCGTCTACTTTCGCGGGATAGGACCTGCTATATATCAGTGCTGGAGTCAAATAACATTGCGAGATACTGACCATTCATTCTGCAGCAAAAGAACTGCTTTCAGGCTCTCAGCGGTACAGTCCGAGACAATATATCCGTTGCTCTTAGTGCTGAACGGCCAACCTCCTTTTCTGCGCTGGCGAAACGAAGAATCCAAATCAGCCATGAGTTGAGAAGCTCTTAGGAACTCGTGCGCCCTTTGCAAAGTCCCTCTGAACTCAGGGTGATCCGCAAAGCCTGCAATGACGGCAGCCTGGATGCTAAAAGCGGTGTCCCAAACTTGAACACCATTAGTGCCGTTGCAAGACATCCCTTCGCGTCCCATCCAAAGGTACAAGTCAATCTTCTCACGATGAAAATGGAGTCGCTTTGAGTTTGAATCGCTATCAAACCATGCAACAGCCATGTGGAAAGCTTTGTTTACGGGGGCCAGGCACTCATACTCTGTGTTCACCTCCTCCTCATACATGAGTGCTGAGACTGCTTTGATAGCAAGATTATGGACCCAGCGAGGTTGAAGATAAGTGCACCATATGTTCATGAGAAAAAAAGAAGCCGGAGGAGTGGTGACACGGATCGGATTGCATCTGACTTCGCTGTCGTGTTGCGATGTGCTGAAAAATCTATGTCAGGAAACGGACGACAGTAGATTTCGTCGCGAATTTCCAAAAGCTGGTTGTTGAGGGGTTTTGTGCATCGATTCGACCACAGGTAAGAGGTTGGTAAATAGACAGCCCGACACTGAACCCACCACCTATGAGGATGGAATGGCAGCCATGTCGGTAAAAGCCTGCAGTGCGTTAATATAAGCTCTGAAAGGCTTGAAACTCTAGTTAAACTGTACCACAGATCGGCTGGAATGCAGTTCACACCGTCCCAGCCATAAAGGTTTAGGCACGCAAGCCATATCTTGCCCCATTGTGGCAATCCGGTTGCACCGCCTGGAAATTCCGCTCAGTAAGTCATCTACCGCATGTCAAATCCGAAAGCTTCACCAACCGAGAGACAAGAGACAGTTGCGCGCATCCCTAGCCAACTGATGCTCTGCATCCATGCCGAGCAGTCGAATCATGACGTAGTATAAGTCAGTGGCAAAGACGGTTGACTTCCCTTCGACATGTAGGCCCCAACCACCGTCCAGATTCACATGATTCTGAAGATACCGTATTATCTCGGCCGTCCATTCGGGAGGTATTGGAGTGTCGGAGATATACATAGCGAAAATCACCCCGGGCAATAGGAAGCTGGGCCCTCCATACTCGCAAGCCCAATGGCCATCAGACAATTGAAGATTGGAATAGAAGCGGAAGCCATCGTGAGCCACTGTATCAAAAGAGCGTCTTTCCTCTCGTACTTCAATCGGTCTTAGGTCCTACATACAATTAGTGTACATACTCAGAGTTGACCCATTCAGGGCAACCGCCGAAACACCGACTGGTTGCCACCAGGTACCTCAAATGGATTGTCTCAATGTCAAATGCCTAATAATGGCGAGATATTTATCGAGCGGCATTTGATCGAGCGAAAGGACAATAGCAGCGCTCTTGGAAAGGTCTCCCTACCAAATCGGCTCATCATCTCGAGGGCAAGTTTTCAGATGGAAGTTCCACTTGAAATGACTATACTTGACATTAGCGGGCGTTGGAAATTGAATCGAGCACTATCAGACACTTTAGAGCCAACATTTGCTCTTGTAGGTATTCGTTCTGGATTGTCAGTATCGTTCCGAAACTAAGATCCTCACAGCAAAGAATTCCTTGGATTGTCCGGAAAATTATTAATCACGCTGAGCTCGAACTCCAATACAAGAAGACATCTTCCAAAGATGGATCAGGAATGACAAGATACGAATTTAAACAAACAGTTCGTCCCGGAGGATTTGACATAGTAAGCGAATACGTGATGGACGGCAGTGCAAGGGTCTCCACTGTCCCTATATTCGGCACTGTCACAGTTCGTAGCACTCTGGTCCAGGCGAAGGAAATTCCCTGTTCAGCAAACTACCTGGAAAATTAGACGAGGACTGTCCTGCCATATTGGAAGTTGCCAGGAATGAAAGCCAGGGCTGGATAGGTACAACAGTGTGGTTCATGGAGAAGATGGATGGCCAAACACGTCTTTGTAAGTATAACACAACTGAAAGGGACGGAAGAAAGACAGCTGCAAGGATGGTGCATGACTACATTGGGCCTGTAGATATGTAAGGAGTAAGGCTTCCGGGGCAATGCCTGGTTGTATCATGTCTACTTGAGTTAGTCGTCGATATAACAAGTACAAAAAGACTTTCTGCTTACTTGAAACCCAAAAAAAAAGAATTAGAATCAACATTTCCGATCGAAAACCATGCTACTGCGCACAGACATGAAAACGCAAGCAAAGAAGACAATCTGCGGCTCCAGGCATTATGTTTCACAACCATACCCTTTGAAACGTCACCTAAAAGTACACATGGACTAAAGAAATCGCGTGAAGTCAGTCAAGCACACTTGGACTACTTAACTCCCTCTGAAGTTACAAGAGGAAGATGTTATACAGACGTGTACTTCCTGAAAGTAGTTGTGATACTATATTGTTTGAAATGCCTTCATGTTCGGTGAGTGTTAACTTGTGAGAGATATATGACAAAGTCAACGTTACCAAGGCTATCAAGGCAAAGTCTATCCTTTAAAAAAAGGTCGAACCGTGCTATATAAACCTGGAACAGAACAAAAGGTGAACCAATACTTGAGCCACAGTAAGTCCGTGTCAAAATGAACACTTAAGTATCCTTGCTCAGGTAACTTGAAACAGGTCAATTATGATAGCAATTTAACTGAATCAAAGTCCAAGATGTCCGTTTGAGCTACCTGGCAGCTGGTTTCGACGATCTTCCGTTTTGCCTCGGACCGAGGTTTGATGCTGACAAGGTACGGTTTCGGTTTATTGACGAGTCCGGCTAAGTCCTTTTCAGTGTCTGAAATTGAGGTTTCACATTTTCACAGATTAATGATAGAAAGCGCTGTTTTGGCCACCGAATCGGGTGACAGGTGTCGCCGCTTTTGGTGGCCTCGACAGTGAGGGCTGGCACCGCCCGCGAAGTAACCCATCTAACGAATTGAAGCGAGGCAGATACGATCGACGGCTGTCGAAAAGTGCGGGGCCTCCGTTACTTTGCCGCGGCGCCATGAAGACCTAGCCGAGGCGATGCCCAGCCTCGCGTCGTCGCTACGCACCGCACTCGCCCACGGAGACACCACGTCACCACCGCGGGCGTAGAGACGACGACGAGTGCGGAGCTAGCTCTTTTAAAAGCGGTCGTACAATTCCACGAGCGGCCAGTGTTACCACAAAGGTATTCGCGTACCCTCACGGTATTAGCTATAAACCTGATCTCCGCATTGCGCTAGCAGCATACATATTCATCACCAACGTAAGAGACGCCCTGACCTCTCTGCTAATATAAACCTGCGGTTTATCCCTTGGGAACCCAAACCGTTACACTCTAAAGTCATATATATTCCATTAATAAGCGCATTCTCTCGCAAACAAAGCACTGCATCTTCTCACAATGTTACCTCTAGATCTTCTCTTCGACCCTGCCATTCTGCTATAGCTTCGACCATTATCTCTTGAACTTGCTATCGCATCTGGGTTTTGTGTTCGTCCCCCCCAAATCGTGAATGTGCCACTCCGGCGCCAAATTGGCTGGTTGTCTGCATATAACTTGGTCCCTGTATTTTCGCTATATAGAAACTACGTATAAGCCTTATATTACCTATTGTCCCTCTAGGTATCTCGATGATACTTAACGCTTCGTCCTGTTTTTACGTTTACGCGCCGAACAAACGGTTCTATGAGATTTAGTCGTATAATAGCAGTCATCGTTAAAGTGATAACACTAGAGAATTTGTAAGTAAGAAGCACGGCAAGTTTCAGCTCCTAATATACTTACTAAATACTCCTCTTCGCAAGTTTTACGTCTCTTCAGTAATGACCATCTTTGGGCCCTCTTATATTCACTGCCATCAAACTTTGCTCGGTGCAACCCATGTTTACGCAAAGCGCTGACTGAGCATATCTGGGTATCCGGATTACATGTCTATATGCTTTGGGGTTAGTTGTCTTTATTTATTATAAAGAGCTAGGTTTAATCTTGTACTCACACCATACCAGACTCTCTCGTGTGGGTAAAGAGCAATTTCGTCCGGGGGGGGCATATGCGGACGTGCTGAGTATTTTGCAACGGGAGCCTTATAAAAAATCTCTGAGGTGGGTATAGGCGGAAAGGAGCCAGGGTCGTCCGGAGCCGGTGGAAACGGAAAAGGGACAGGGTTGTCCGGATCCCAATTTATACCATCGTTAGGGAGCGGGTCAAAAACAAAACCAGGATCATTAGGGTCGGGCAGGGGCAGGTCGGGATGTTGCGGCGCAGAGTCGGAGGATCGGGGAGAGAGAATACCCTTAATAGCAGAGTCGGTTATTGCTCGCGGCCGAGCGGCTCGGACGGCGGCGAGGAATGCGAAGCAGGGGAAGGCGGCTCTATATCTCATTTTCAGACCGGGATGTGAGGGGAAAGAATTAGAAAGCTGAAAAGTATAGGGAGCCAGATAACAATATAAATACTTACCAATAGACAGTAACTAAATATCTCAATATTACATTTGCTCGAGAGATATCACGGACCAACACTAGAACCGTGTGACACACGAGTAGTTCTATGACGTGTAACGACAAAAGGTTAGTGGAAGGTCGACCTCTATTAATAGCTAAGGCTATGACCAGCCGCGGAGCCGAGTGTTTTAAAATTACGATCCGAAGTCGTGCGCCATTTACACTCTCCGTGCGTTTACACAAAGCTACTGTAACTAAGCATACGAGTACTGTACACCGAAACCATGTTTCGGCCATAAATACTGTAACTCCTAAATTTAAAACGCGGCTAGTTGATTCGATCGCAATAGTGAGGGCTACTCCCAAGTCGACGTCGGTGTACGTAGGTTCGTCCATAGCGATCCTTTCTAGCTGTCGAGCGAGAAAGATAATCACAACAATAGATAGGTCAGAGAAGCTCGCACAGGGTCAATTGAAGCTATTCCTGCGTTGTTGAAGCTCACTTCTTGTAGCCGGTCTGTCTGTGCAAAAAGGCCGCGTAAGAAGGGGCACAGTCCGTGCGACGCATCAATCTGACAGGTCCCAAGTTCCAACGGGCGAAAATGGCAGCCATACTCGTATCCCGCCTCAGAGACAGCAAAGGTACCTACTTGCGAAGTACGCACGACTGATACGGCCGCAAAGCAGCTGGAGCCGAGCAGCCTGGCCGTTGCGTGAAATGCCCGTCTCGCTTGGCTAGTTGCACGCGGCTGAACTAGACGTCGGGCTTCCGAGCAACATGCCATGCGCAGGGCGCGGGACGGCAGGCGGACAAAGGCGACGCAACATCGCAGCAAGCAGCCTCCGGCGCCAAAAATCCCCATCTTCACGAAGATTCCCACCTCAGTTAGTTGCTTGCTCGGAGCACCCTGCCAACCTCGCCCGCAGCTACAGATTCCTAGCTCCTACTGGCCCCCTCCGGCTTCCATCTTTTCTCTTCAGGTAGGACAGCGGTGGCCGCGTCACGCACCAAGGCAAAGCACACAGGACGTAGACGGTGCCGCTCAGGCACTGCTCAGGTTAAAGCGGCGAAGGCTCAGGAACATGGCTGAGGAAGGAAATTCTGGATGTCGAGATTGGAATTGTATATTGGGCTGTAATACTCCGTACTCCGTAGAATGGATGTGGATAAATATGGGACCTGGCGCGACTTTTCGGTTCACGGACTTGCGATAGCCATGTGATAGCGAATAAGCCAGCTCATCTCCACAAGCGGGACCACAACTCGCAACCAACCCTCAAACAGCGTGATTGGTTTAGTGGTAAAATTCTCCGTTGCCATCCGAGCAACGTCGGGGAGCCCTGGGTTCGATTCCCAGATCACGCAAGCACTTCGAGTGCTTTCCTTTTTCTTTTTGTCCACGATTCTGCATACTGAAAAGCCGTTGCCTTGTTCCTTTCTTTTTGCATTCATGATCGGTTGTGATAGGATAATTGATCGCACTCGAGACAGTCGCGACCGGCAATCCTTCTGACAGGCCCAGAGAGTTGACGATGAGGGCAAGCCCCGTCTGCGACGAAGCCGCGGTCAAGGCGCGCCGACGCCTTCGAGAATCATTCGCTGCACATGGAAATACGGGGGTTGTTCCCACAATGCCTTAAAATAACGTCCCATATATACGCCATCACACTTCATCCAATGACTCAGCCGTAGCCTCGTTGACTCGTATACGTACATCAAGTCGTGACATGCATGCTTCTCCGGGCGCGGGAAGATAGCCCAACACAAAGAACCTCTGTCAGTTGCCTGCTCACCAGCTCTACAAGTACACGTACCAACGCGAGGCACGCGCCCTTCGCTAAGAGAAACAAAGAAGTGAAAATGAAAATGGAAATGAAGCCGAAAGATGTGTCTGTTCCTCATGTTCGTGAGTCTGTCGTGATCATTAGTGCTGGCACGGTCGCCGATCGTACAACTGTGCTGAAATCGTCGTCAATGATGCCCTTGCCCCGCATGAGCTCGTCGTCGACGCCCATGTGCGCCGCCCCGATGCCCGTCAGAGATACGGGAAGAGATATCTTCCTATGGTACTCTGGTTTCTGGCGTGCCCGCAGCGGCTCCTTCGACACAGGCATGGCAAAATCGTCTAGGCTCTGATCGCCGCGCCATTGCTTTGCCAGATGGGTACCATCAGTCTGTCGTTGGGCCACGCGCGACACTGTCGAAGTGACTGGCTCTCCGTCCATGGTCTCGTAGATGTTGTTTGTGGGTTCTGTACTCCCCAAAGCTGGTGTCGTTGTATTGTTCGGCCCTTGATCACGAACTATTCCGCAATTATTATCATGGCTTGCTGACACCGGTGCTTGCACCTTCGTGTGCGCTCCTTCCACCATCGATGCCACGGTAACTTGGCCATTATGGCTTCTTGAAACATCCTGTGTTGTGTTGCGGACGTCATCGCAGTTGGCTGCCGCGTGAACTTCTTCAGTCTCTCGTGCAAACTTTGTCGCTGGCCGAGCTGCTCCATTCTCGTGTGCTTGAGAGCTCGTATGATTTCGGACAGATGCTGTCTCTACCAGTACTGGTTCCAGATGAGCTGTGTCGATAGCAATCCCATCTTTGGCAGGGCTTATATTTTGTGCTGCCCCGATCATTGAAGCAATCGACTTCAATGGCTCTGGTTGCAAAGCTTGAAGATGTTCTAGAGGCCTTGTATTATCACCAGCCGCAAAAGTTTGGCCTGCCAGCTCACAGGAGGAGTCCCCGAGGTCTGCATCTGTCGTCATTCTATGTTTCGACGATTCCTGGAGCGGGACATTTGCGGTTTCTTTGATTTCAGCCGTTGGTGTCGTCGTTGGATTATCGAGGTCGTCCTCAAAGACATCGCCTGCTATCGACTCGCCTGGCCCCGCGTCGGTATATGATGGTCGCACGCTCATATTCGCAGCCCAGGATGTTTTGCTGAGGGGATCACCCGGCGATTCACGTGGATCGAAGTCGCTGGGCAGCGGACTCGGAGGGGATCGGCCTCTCGCCGGGTAATACGACTCGTATGGAGCGAGGCTGTAGGACCAGTCGCTGGGAGGCTCAGCGGTTGTAACGCGTGGCCGACAATCGCCACGGTAGCCGTCCACAAAGTACTCGCTAATCGAATGCCCGTCGTCAACAGATATGGCCGGCCCCTCGGCATGCAGTTGCTTATCGTCGTTGGCGGCTGGCGGGAACATTTGCAGGAGTGATGAAGCTTGTAGGCGCATCCTCGGTTCGGCACTGAGGCACAGCTCCGTCACCTGACGATACCAGTCGGGCACATTGACTTCCGGCCCAAGTATTAGCGGCCGTCCGTGGGCCTCCGGTTCGTCCTCCTCCATGGCCAGCGCCCACAAAACCATGCCTAGCTGATACAAGTCGGACTTGACCCCAATGTACATTGCAATTCGGTGGCCGGCCTCGATCAATGCAGTTGCCTCGGGCGGCTCCCAACCGATAGGGCAACCTCTCCTGTTGATGTCAATGATCTTTGCGTTGTCGCCATCGTCGATGACGATATTGGACAGAGTAAAGTCACCCTGGACGAACCCCGCGTCGTGGACGTCCGCCAGACCGCGGACAATCTGCCTCGCCCATTTTTCCTTGGTAGCCCAAGGCAGACCGTAGTTATTTTCCTTGCAATTATCGTAAATGATGTCGATGAGGGCGCCTTGGGAGGCGTAGCTGATCAATAGACCCTTTACGTGTTCATCACGATCGTCGACGACGACGCCGTAGAATCTGACAACGTCGCGGGAGTAACGAAGACTATTGAGGGCATTGACCTCGTATAAAAACTCCTCAATGGTGTCCTGACTCGGGATCTCCTTTTTGATGAGGAGTTGGCCGTGCACGCTGACCTTGTATACGAAGCCAGACATGTGTGAATCGAAGACAATATCGCGTTCTCTGATCCGTCTGCAACCCAAATGCCGCACCTGGGAGACGCGAGGGTAGTTGATAATTTCCTAGATGGTGTTAGTAGTGATGTCTGGGCCAGCTATTCAACACCATAGCAGCAGCAAAGGCTCGTCAACTTACGTTGCCGTCCTCGACGACGTGGACATGCAGCCGACCGTCCGTTGTCTCGAGTTTCAGGTTAGTGACAGTATCGTAGAACTTGATGTCGAGCAGGCTCTCGCGGATGGCCTCGTAAATCTTGGCACTCTTCTCCCTTTGGTATTTGGTGTTGACCAAGTCCATCTCGAGAGAGTTTGGCGGGGCAAAACGGTAATCGAGCGAGATGGTGACGCGGCGCCAGAGATGCTCCTGCTCGCGATAGGTGACGAAGAACTTCTCCCGTTTCGAACGGTCTCTGAAGTGCATGCTGAGGTTGAGGATCCACGTCCTCTCGAGCTCGTCGTTGATCATTGCCTCGTGCTGCGATGCCGTCATGGATTGTGCGTCGGCCGCATTCACAGAATAAGGCACAGCCTCTTCTTCCCCTCTTCCTTTCGATGCAACTGACATCTGGTCAAGCGACTCTTCCTTGAACCCATTGTCGCTTCGGCATGTGGACTTGGACGAGGGATTGCACAGAAGGCTCGAAGCGTCATGGGAGGAGCCTAGGAGAACGGGGGCGCTGGCGCGGGGAGCGGTACTGGGCTGGGAGGGCGCTCGATGATGCCGACTTTGAGATCGCCTGTCGGCAGACGCTGCTCGTCGCTCATCTGTCGTGGGCTTGACGGGGCTTAGATGCATCCTCTGCTCTGATTGTTGCCTCTTGAAGGTCTGGGAACGGGGCAGGCAGGTGACGACCTTTCTCGAGCTGGGTTCCTGTCCTTGGCCATGTCCAGGTGCGGCCTCAGGCGGCGGCAACGGCTCCTCGTGGTCCAGATCATGCTTCCAAGGCAGCAGGCAGGGAATCGACGAGTGCGGCGGGGCGCTTTGGTTGCGTATGAGACTTGTCCAGGACGCACGTCTCCTGGACGCTGACGACGGCGGCGGTTCGGACTGGGTGCCATGCGGTAGAGGCATATTGCACGCCGAGTAAGCGGTGTCGATGTCAAGGGCCGACCAATTCCCGGAGCAACGACCCAGGTCCGAATTCCAAGCAGTAGCTATCGAAGCAGCTGGGAGCCGGTTTTTTGATGCACATGTAGAGGGGTCGGGGAGGGGATGTCTCTCAATGGCCAAGCCGCTGACGGGCGAGACGCAGGACAGGCGGGAAGATAGACAGAGGAGAGGCGGCGACAAGGGGAGGCGTGGGCGCGGCAATATACGACGGTCATATGGGGATCGGCCTTGGGCAGGTCCGTGACGATGAAGACGCAAGGGCACGCTGGTGGGGTGAGATGGAAGAAGCCGGCGAGGCTGTTTCGTGTTGTTGGTGATTTACCTTAGGCGCCGTCCGTGAAGTGAGGTGACATGGAGCCCGGCCGCTGGCGGCTCACTGCGGGCAACGGACGACGCTCAGCCGCTGAGAGCAGAAGCGGTAGGTGCCTAGGTTGGAATAGATGGATGGCTTCAGCGTCGGACGATGGGCAGTGGCGCAATCTCGGGCAAAGAAGAAAAAGGGGCCCCGCGAGAGCAAGAGGCGATGGATGGGATCGTGGGAGGTTTGCGAGCCCCGTCGATGCACACGACGAGGTCGGGTGCTGGCGACTGGTACCCCGTACCCCGTACTCTGTACCGTGGCCTGTAGCGGGCGAGGTGGTGCATCGGGCCCTCCTGGGCTGTGCAGCGCCGTGGCACGTTGCGGTGTGAGCCTCGACCCACTGCGAGCACTTGCAGGTGGCACGGCGGCATCTCGACCTGTCGACTGCTCATACGGAGTACATAAGGTACGCATCAAAAACCTCCCGGCTGGCTTCTGCGCTCCAGGCGTCTGCAGCTCGTAACCATCGTCCTGCAGACGAGCCCGAGCGACTATTGCCCCCTTCGTGCGCGCCGCATGCATGGCGCCAGCTGGATTGCCCGGCATCGGGTCGTCGTCGTCGGGTTTGGCAGCGCAGCCTCGTGCATCGTGGCCTGAGCTAACGTGTTTCGTTGGACATCAATTGCCGCCCTGGACGGACCTCTCTCGGCAGCTCCCCATCCTCCTCAACATCGTCCGGTCTCATGCGCATCGCACCGGTATCAGCATACTCTTTTTCCGCAGCACGCGACGCCGGAGCACTCATGTGATTCCCTCGGCAGGCCATCGCCCAACACGAAATGTTCAAGAGATGAGCACCTAGGTTCTCACATGCTCCGCCTCGGCCTTGAGCGCGACAAAAAGCATTTGAACATGAACGGAAGCGGTCGACTTCCCTCAGCGCCCAGAGCTCCAAGCCATCATCGCACGGCCCCTTGCCGTCGTCGCTGCCGCACGAGTATGTGACACCGTCGTAGTGGTTCGACCGACAAATCGACCTGCAGCGAACCCAGGCAGGCGTGCAGGCGCACGCTAGGCCTTCATCGTGATGGGATACTGCAGGCCTCCGCAGCCAAAGCCAAAGTGGCCGTGCTGGACGCACGCATTGTACCTATCCACGGCCGCCAGTAATTTTCGTGCCGAGTACCCAAGGCAGGCGTCTGGTCGGACCGTCCGTTTGCTTCCAGGCTGTGCGGCTGCAGAACTTTTCTCACGTCAAACCATCCAGCAGAAGCATCTCGTCCACAGACTGGCACCAGCACGCGTGCAGGCTAGCCATGCACCCTCGCCATGCTCTTGGCCCTCCTTCCGTTCCCTCCCGGGTCCGAGACGGAGCGTCTGCCCTCCCACTTGGGCACCCATCGCCAAGCTGGCTACACAATTGTACGGCGGCCGCGGCCATTGCGCCGAGCTCGCCCAATCAGGCCAGCGCCTCCGTCGAGTCCGTCTGTTTGCTCCATCGACACACCACAATGGCACTTGGATATTGGTGAGAGTTCACTCTTCCCTCTTAGAGGGGCGTCACCCCGCCTCGAGCCCTGCCTGAGCTCCAATGGCGCCGTCCACGTCACACAGGAACCCACGGGGCTCGCCCAGACCCCTGCGTCAGGCATGAGTGCAGCAGCGACAACGAATAAGTCGACGGCGGCTGTAGAGGCACTAGACGGAGGCCTAGGCTGGCTGTGCGGTAGCAGTGAGGCTGCAACGCGACACGGCTGGCTATCCGCTACTGAACCCCGTCTCCATCGCTTGGGCACCGAAACCCAGGCCGTTGGGCTGGTAAGCTTCCATGACGTTGCCCGCCGGCGTCCCTCGCGCCGGAGCACAACGCCCGATGCACAGTACCATCCGCCCTGGTTGCAAGGCCAGACCAGGCCAGGCTCCAGAGACAGCCTCTCCCAAGAGCCGATGTCTCCCGCCGCGACAACCGTCGAGCTAAGCTCGGCCCGCTAAGCAGGCAGCCTACTTGGCAGCTGGCTCAACTAGGCTCGTCCCGCGTCCCGTCCCGGCCCCCCACTGGTCAACCCCACACCATCTTGGCTGGCAAAGACTAGCGGGGTACTGGCGGATCGAGAAACTCTCATGTCCCGCTTTGGACGCTGTTGTCGAAAGGTCGTCCGTGCTTGGCTTCGCCTAATGATTGCGTCTTTGGGACTGAGACAGCGTGGCGCCGGCATTCGGAGACGCTCGACGACACTCGGCTCGCGCCCGCAATTGCCAAGATGGCTGCCCAAGCTGCTCTGCTGAAGTCGTTGGAAGGATGTAGATGCCATAGACCCTTGCTGTGCGAAGAAGTCGAAACGACAGAGGCGCAGAGGCGTAGAGATTTACGCCCGGTTCGTGAATACGAATACTTCAGCACAGCCCTGTTCCGAGAGCCCTTCTCCATCGTATCTTACCCAGTTGCCCAGGCAGCAACGCCTCTCCCCTTACTCAGCCAAGCAGCCTCATTCCGCGCCTCAGCTGAGAGACGTGCTTCGATAAGGTAACCAAACGAGCTGGCCCACCGTTTCGGACGTAGTCTGACCACCAAACCCGCATATACGTCCTCGTACTACGTATTCGCTTTTTGAATGTGGCCGCATGCCCCTGCGCACGTTGCTCTCTGAGCACTGCCCAATGCACTCTTTTTTCTCTCGCCAACCAAAATCTTCAGGAGTGCTATTCTACCTTTACACGAAGAGCACTTCCACCCCAACACCGCCGAAAAGCAAGAGAGTAGGAGTCGTTTGTATACACATTGTCCAATCCAGCACCTCGAGCCCCCACCATGCCCCGGGAAAAACAAAATCACAACGCCAAATCATGTCAGCCTCGAGAACCGCAGGCTGGAATACCATTGGTCTGGCAGCGCCGCCCACATGCAGAATCTTACATGGCCTCGCCTTCTAGTTTGTCTAGTCATCCTCTTCGGAACGTTCGTCCTCGTCCTTCTTCTGTTGATCCTTCCACTCGCAAATCTTACACGTGTTGGCTTGTTCGCGGTCGAGCTCGGGGAAGACGAGGTCAAACACCTCGCTGTACCACGAGACGGCATGGCCCTCGATGCCCTTCTTGATGTTCTGTAGCAGTTCAGTGTTAGCGAATCCGATTGCGTAGCAGATGCTTGCTCCACAAGTGACGGCAACGTACCTCAGGCAGCTCCAGCCAGTCCGACATGTTGTCCGCGGGGAAGATGATCGTCTCGCACCCAGCGCGCCTGGCGGCTACCGTCTTCTCCCGGAGACCGCCAATCCGAAGCACCTTGCCCGTAAGGGTGAGCTCGCCCGTCATCGCGACAGTGGGGTTGACCGGAACATCCAGGGCAAGCGAAAGCAGAGATGTCGTCATTGTGATGCCCGCAGACGGTCCATCCTTGGAAACGGCGCCGTCAGGGACGTGCAGGTGCATCTTGGCCTTGTCGAAGAAGTGGTTGTCGGGGAACTGCTTGGCCATGAAAGCCTTGGCGTAAGAGTAGGCGATGGTCGTCGACTCCTTCATCACCGACTTGAGGTTGCCAGTGATCTCGAGGTGCGGCCTCGTGCTCGGCCGGAGCGGCGCCTGAAGGATGGATTCGATGTACATGGCAGCACCGCCCATCTGCGTCCAGGCCAAGCCCATCGACACACCGGGCGGGCTGACCTCATAGAGTCGGTCAGACGTGAACACCGGCGGTCCAATGTAGTCGGTGAGGTTGTCTTTGCCAATCTCGACGTGGACCGAGTCGGGAACGCTCAATGCTTTCCGTGGCTTTTCCGTCGTCTCTCCTTCGCTGGCTTCCGTGGCAGCCTGTTCCTTTCCTTCGGCGGCAGCCTCGTCCGATTTCTTCTCTCCCTCCTCCAGTGCTGACTTGCCTTCCTCTGTGAGAGCATCTTCCTCGGGAAGAACCTCCTCTCCGAGGTCTTGGACAATCTTCAACGCCGACTTTCGATACACCTTCTCGATCTGCTTCTTCAAGTTTCGGACTCCGGATTCGCGGCAGTAGGACTTAATCAGCTCTTCGATTGCCTCGTCGGTGAGCTGCACATCCGTGTCCTTGAGGCCGGCAGCTTCCTTCGCCGCGGGAGCCAGGTACCTGTTGGCAATGGCCTTCTTCTCGTCCGCGACGTAGCCAGAGAGAGTGATTAGCTCCATGCGGTCTAGCAGCGGTCGTGGGATCGTATCAGTCATGTTGGCGGTGCACACGAAGAGAACCTTGGAAAGATCAACCGGCACATCCATGTAATGGTCCAGGAAGGAGCTGTTTTGTTCCGGGTCCAGCAGTTCCAGCAACGCTGACGACGGGTCGCCTTGATATCCACGGCCGATCTTGTCGATCTCATCGATCAAGATGAGGGGGTTCTCGGTTTGGCACTTCTTCAACGCCTGGATGATGCGACCCGGCAGCGCACCAACGTACGTTCTCCGGTGGCCCTTGATTTCCGCCACGTCCGTCAGCCCGCCAACACTGAATCTGTAGTATTGTCGGTTGAGCGCCCTGGCGATGGACTTGCCGATACTCGTCTTTCCGACACCAGGCGGGCCGACAAAGCAAAGAATCTTGCCCTCGACGGTACCCCGCAGCTTTCCGACGGCGATGAATTCCAGGATCCGATCCTTGACGTCCTTCAAGCCGTAGTGGTCTTCGTCTAGCACCTTGACGGCGTTCGGGATGCCAAAGTTCTCCGGACTCCTCTGGCCCCAGGGGATCTGAGTGAGCCAGTCAAGGTAGTTCCTGGTGACGTTGAACTCGGAGGCAGCTGTTTCCAGGTGCGCGAGCTTGTTGAGCTCCTCATCAAAGACTTTGCGGACTGCTTCGGGCATGGCTAGCTTGCTCGCCTTCTCCTTGAATTTCTCCACCAGCTTGTCCTTGCCGTCCGACTCTAGGCCGAGCTCCCGGCGGATGCCCTTCATCTGCTCCATGAGCCAGTACTCGCGCTGCCTCTTGCTGATCTTGCTCTCGACGTCCTTGGTGATCTTGGACTGTAGCTGTGCGTTCATGAGCTCCTTCTTGAGGACGATCAGCGCCTTCTGCATCCTCTCCTCGACATTCATGCAGGAGAGCACTTCCTGCAGTTCCTTTTGCTCCCCAGAAGAGACGGCGGCGGCAAAGTCGGCAAGCTTTCCGGGCTCAGAAGTGACGTTGCCGGTGGACTGGCTCATCGAAAAGGTTGAAATCTGATCGCGGAAGAGGTTGTTCATGGTAGCGACCTCCTTAAAGACGTTGACAATCTCGTTGGTGACGGCCCGGATAACTGGGCTCTTGGGATCGTACGGCTCGTCGGCGAGGTTCTCCACGTTGACAAGGCTGACGGGGTATCTCTTCAAGAAAGAAGTCGGCTCGTATTTTTCAGCCACCTGGTCGGGCTTCTTCTCCACGGCGCCCTCTTCGAAGCTGGCCACCACATCACCCTTCTTGTCCGACGACGACGATTCCTCGTCGGTAGCCTTCTGCGGTATGGGCTGGGGGGTCTCGGGCTCCGCCTTTGCGTCTGTCTTCAGGAGATCCTGGCCACCAGGTGGCAGGAGGCTAGATAGTCGGATTCGGCGATGCGGGTAGAGAATTGCGGTCAGCGCACCCTCCTGGCCATGTATGGGGAAGGCGCTCGTGATCTGGGCAAACACGCCGACATCGTACACGTCGTCGGCATTTCGGATGATGTCTTCGTCTTCGTTCTCGTCCTTGAAAAGGAAGGCTCCGACGTATGGCTGGCCGCGCTTGATCGATTCCGTAATCGCAGTCGCCACGTCTGGGTCCTTGATGGTGATGGCCTTGTAGAAGCCGGGGAATAACGGCCGCCGAGCGATGGGGATAGCCAGAACTTGAGGGTACACGTCCGGCACGACTGGCTTTTGAAGCGCCCTTTCGGCAGACTTGCGACCTCGCTTGCCATCACCGCCAGAGCCTTCCCCCCCGGACCCTGATCCAGCGCCGGCCGAGCTCCCCGCCGCCTTGCCGTCCTGGGATTGGGCACCCCCTTCTGTCTTGGAAGAGGCCGAAGAGTCGGCGCTGCTCGTCTTGGACTCCGGGGCAAGATTGTCCGCCGTCGTCTCCTTGTTCTTGTTCTCAAGGTTGGCCTTGGCTTCCTCCTCGGAGAGAGGCTCCGTGGGAGGCTCAGCGGCAGAGTCGAAGAAGTTTCCGTTCTTGTCCTTGTCCTTTTCCCTCGCCGCCCTGGCACTGGTCGAGAAAAGAGCTCCAGCTAACCGCGACCGCACAGCCGGGAGGCGCCGAGCGCAGACATGGGGACTTCCGCAGGCCGGCGCCAGTGGCCACTGTCTGGGCGCGGGGCCAAGGCGTATTCTGGTCGCGTGAGCCGCCGAGTGCTCGAGTATCAGGCGCCCGGAGGCGCGGGATCGCGGGATCATGGTGGGATGTGCAAGCTGCCCTCAGCTATGACCGAGCTCGGAGGCGGAATAGCGAGGGTCAAAGCCGAACCTCGGCCGAAGAGCAGGCGGATGCGGCCGGATGTGACACGCGCACAGGATGCCTTGAGCAAGGGAAGGGCGCGATTGCGATCGAGTTTTGCGTGTTGTCGAGTGGACAATGGGGAGCATCGCCGCTGCGGCGGAAATTGGACAAAGACCAGCGGACGTCTTAATAATGGCGGGTGGGCGCGGACGGAGCGGCGTGCAGGCGGCACCGGCAGCGCGCGGCAGGTCCAGAAAAACGAGCGGGCGACTAGGAGCTTCCACCGGCTGAACTCCGGGGCTGGTCAGCGCCGTCCGCCAACAGGGACCTCACGCCCCGTTTGAAGCATATGGATTCCCTCGAGGCCAGACGTACAACCACAAGGTGGTGCCTTGTTCGGTGCCTTATATTCGAGTAATGTACTTGAATTGCTTCCATCATATTTGAGATAACATTGAAAACCGCATTTCCTCGCACAAGCTCACGCTCATTCCACCTGTGCTGCGAGGACAAGCTGAGGCGCTCGGGCGACTTACATCGCCCGAACCACCACTTTTTGCGGGGAAGAGGCCTGAACAAGTCCGCGCTCAGGTCCCCACAATCAACGCTAGAGCCTCCGACTCAGTGAGATGGTTGACGAACAGTTCGACGCAAGGACCTTTCATTTCAGAGCCCTGTCCATACCCCGACTCTCCGTACGCCATCTCACGCTTCTCACAATTCTTGATTGGAATCGATTTGCCCTTTCCACTGTCCTGGAACAACAGCTCACCAGCTCGTCGGCTGGCTCTCGACACGGCGACACGACATCCCGTGTCCGCTCAACCTTCAAACCCCTCCCATTGACGGGATCGCCCGCCTGTCATGGCGTCCTCAGCGCGGGACAAGGACCAAGTCACATCCTCTCTCTCAAAGCTCAAGCTCGATGATCCCCAAAAAGGAGCCAAAACATCCAAGCAAAAGGCAAAGAAGCAAGTAGCCGACTCCTGGGACGATGAAGACTCGTCGTCTTCTCACGACGAAGCCGAGACACCCACCTCCAAGGCTTCGCTCCCCAGCGCACCGCCACCGACGCCCGTGACTCCGCACTACAGCTCGGCTCCCGATTGGGGCGCGAACATGGAGATCGGGACTACCTCGCCTCAGGCTCCGGCGTCCAGACGACCCGAGAAGACAGATGCTGTGGCACGGCGGATGATCGCTGCCGGCCTGGGCCTCAAAGCACCCAAGCAGACCGAGGAACAAAAGGCTTACCAAAAGTCTATCCGGGAGCAGGAGAGAAAGAAGAGGGAGCAGGAGAGGGCGGAGGAACAGAAGCGACGTGAGGATGCGGACAAGGCCAAAGCATCGGTGTGGGAGGATTGATGGTCATGGCGATCCGCGTGTTTCAGCTACCCGGTCATTGGAGTCTCTAGGCGCTTGCGAGGGCCTTGAACTTACATTTGGAAGACATGCAGAACTTATTTAACGCTCGTGTATTTGTATCAACACCAGAGAATTAACGCACGCGAAAGCTACGATCATCAAAAGTTTATCATCAGTAACGGCCGAAGAGTCACGTCTTATTGGTTGTTTTCAGGTGTTCAGAGGGCAATTTTAGGAGCACGAACTTATTATCCCACGGCTTTATATAAAGAAGCCGTTCTATAAGCAACTGTCTACGCACTGGACTCATGCCAGATAGTATACTGAGCAGTGTGCTCCCGTAGGTCGGCCCATCGGCCGCATTAATGCCATATGCCCAGACCACATTTGCCCAGGAATCCGATTCGGGGAACTCGTCACTTGCAGGAGCAGTTCACTAGCAGATCAATGTAGGCCGCACTATCAGGCCGCCCATCTACAACTCTGCACGGTGTACGTTGTCTTCCAATTCTATCACGCTGGCGTAAGCCTGCTCCTTTAGGTTGGTGCGCTTTATTCGACGTGGTGGCTTGTTGATCCAGCCCAAATCGAGGATTGTGATGCATGATGTGACAGACTGCTCTCAGGGATACAAAATCACTTCCACAACATGCGTCAGCCAGACAGGGATGTAGTTGAAATCGCAACCAACGCGAGCGTGGCTTGCATGGCAACACGAACAAGGCGGTGCCAGTTGAGGCCGACTTTGATCGTATGGACAACATTTCTCGAATCAACTACCGCTCTGAGTAGCCATGGTAAGTTCAGCGCGTATAGCGACGTACTCGCGCACGTCTTGGGATGAGAGACCGGCCGGCCGCCAGACAATGCAAATAGGGTCGGCGCGATGGACAGTTGATTACGCTGAACTGCCGCATCTATTAGCAGGAGGCTTGCAGAAACAGCGGTTCGAATGCATGCAAGGGCCCTTGGTGCGGGCCGCCCTCCCCACTCTCCACCCCGGACGATCTTGAAGGCGAGCGATGCAGCCGGTTGAGGGACTTGGGGAAGCATCTTACCTCTGATATTTAGCTCGAGGAATATAAAGCCAGCGGTCTCCCCATCCCGTAGGAGCCCTTTTCTTTCTCCTATCATCATGGTCAGGCTAGGCGCTTCTGAGAACCTCCGAACTCCCACGCCGCCATAGGCAATTGTCACATTGCAATCAATAGTGACTAGCCCTCCACCGAATCCAATACAGCCGCATTACCCCCAGTTTACCGCCGTTGCAAAAGATGGAATCTCCATTGTCTAGCCCCTCCCCTACTGCAATGCCTCAGCTTCTAGCTTTGAGCTTGGAAAGCTACGGCCCTTTAATGTTTTTGTTTGGCATTCTCGCAGTTGTCAAGTCCTATCTTCGTCATCTGCGGGAGTGGTTTGGAGAACACTTCAGTCAGTATCAATCCACTAGACCCTTTGATTCCTCTCTAACACTAAATAGCCTCCACAGTCCATGTCAAACGTTCTGATGAAACTTACGACATGCTCTTGGCTTGGATCTCAGTCCATGGAATCGACGGTTCGGCGCGCTCCCTCCTTGCTCGAGTGGGACCCAGGCAAGGAAAACAAGATGATCAGCCCAGCGACGAAAAGAAGGCTCTCAGCTTCTCTCCTTGGAATGGCAGCTTCTTGTTCTGGTTTAGGAACAGTCTGCTTTCATATCAAACCGAGCTCAAAGACATCGGATTTCGTAAAGAAGAGGAAATCTCGATCACTTGCTTTGGTCGATCCTCGGAACTTCTCAGACAATTCCTGTAGGAATGTCGAAACGAATACTTGAACCAGATCGAGAACAAAACGACCATCTTTGAGAACCCCAACGATCGCTGGAAGAAGGTAGCGACGAGGACCATCAGGCCACTGTCAACCGTCATCGTCAACGAAAAGCAGAAACAGCACCTGTTTGAGGACGTGAAGAGCTTCATTGCGCCTGACACCCGTCGCTGGTTTGTCGAGCGCAATATTCCTTATCGAAGGGGCTATCTGTTGTTCGGTCCACCAGGCACCGGAAAGTCGAGCTTCAGATTTTCTGTGGCTGGAGAACTTGGCATCGACATCTACATTGTCAACGTCCCGGACGTGAATGACCAGACGCTCAAGGACCTCTTCTCTGAGCTGCCACAGCAATGTGTTGTCCTGCTGGAAGATATTGACGCCGCTGGAATAGGACGCCCATCCAATACTGACGATTCTGACGGCTGCTTACAAGGGTCGCCGAAAGGGGTCACAATGTCTGGCCTCTTGAACACCCTTGACGGTGTGGCATCTCAAGAGGACCGTGTCGTCATCATGACCACTAATCATATTGACAACCTCGATGAAGCACTCATCCGACCTGGGCGTGTTGACAAAAAAGTTGAGTTTCAATTCGCCGATGCAGACATGACCAGCCAGTTGTTTCAGTTCATATATCATGGCACTGGGGTAGCAAGCAGCGACACAGAAGACGATGACGATATACATAATTTGGGGGCAGAATTTGCCTCGAAAGTACGGAGTACCAGAGCTCGAATTCAGCCCGGCACATATCATGTCTTTTTTTCTTCAACACCGAGAGTCACCTTTAACAGCCCTACGTCACGCTGAGGAATGGGTCGCGGCTTCACTTCTCGAAAAGAGAGCCAACCAAAGAGGGACGATATACAGAGCACATTCCAATGGGGAGTGCAACGGCTCATCGTCAGTGGTGTTGCCCACAACAGGAAGCTCAGTGTCTGAGAGCAATGGCCCCGATGAGCCTTCGTCTTGCAGAGCGCTGCGGGTCCCACCTTGTTCACCCACGAACTGGTCGACGGATAGCGCCGACTCTCTGCTTGCGACCCCATTCACATCGAACGAGAGTCAGCTTCTTCCGGCGGAGAAGCTGATCTGGCAGCAGACCGTTGAAGAAGCTGGACTCGAGGCACTCCGATTTTCCGTTGGTACTGTTCCTCGTCGTTTGGCATCTGCGCCGCCTGACCATCACTCGCAAACCACCACGCCGAATGCATTCATTAAGTCCCAATACGGCCCTGCGCCGGAAGAAGAATCCACGAACACAGGAGTGATTCCATTAATTTGGCAAAGGAAAGGCGCTCATTTGGCTAGACATACTTTATCACCAGCTCGAATACTGCCACATGCAATAGGCCTTTTCACCTGCGAAGCTATAAGTCAGACCTGCGTTATGTCCGCAGACTCCTACCTCGATCCCAGCAAACTGACAATATCCTGCTCCTGGCTTGAAATGATCATGTCATGAAATTCTCCTTTTTGGCCAAACAGCTCCCGGGGACTTCCCACCTCGAGCACTCGTCCGAACCCCATGACGACAACCTGATCATATTCCGCAATTGTCCGAAGCCTGTGCGCGATGGTAACTAGGGTCCTGCCTTGAGCGGCCGAGTCGGACAGTTCAGCCCGCAAGACATCTTGAATACCAGTGTCCGTCCCCGAATCGATGCTTGCCGTCGCCTCGTCGAGAAGCATGAGCTTGGACTTGCGCGCGAGGGTGCGACATAGTGAGATGATCTGCCGCTGTCCGTGCGAAAAGTTGGCCCCTTCGGATTGGACTGGCGAAGTGAGCGTCAGCGTGTCACCTGAGGCATCCCCGTGGAACGAGTTGCTTCCTGATGTGCACAACTCGAGCGCTTTGGCCAAATCTGCGTCTGGAATCTCCTTCAGTGGATCCAGATTAAAGCCGACCGTGCCCTGGAATAGAGAGGCCTCTTGTGGAATGGCTGAGACAGCACGGCGCAGTTTCTTTCGAGACATAGCAGTAATGTCAACTCCATCAAGGAGGATCTGCCCAGAGACGATATCCGTGAGCCGCAGGAGAGAGAGCAGAAGCTAAGAAGTATTCAACAGCTGCAAAATGCCATGGCCGATTTTAGATTGGAGAAAATACGTACTGTACTTTTGCCGCTTCCGGTCCTACCGACAACTGCAATCCGCTTGCCAGCTTGAAAAGTGAGGTTAATATCTTTCAAAATATCTGGCCCATCATGATCGTAGCGAACAGCAACATTGCGGTACTCGACACACCCAGTCCTTGGCCAGTTTGGAGGCACGCTCTTATCAGGGTCATCAGAGTATTGCCCGATCGCTTCGTTGATACTCTCTTCTGGTGGGATTTTGCAGTATTCTTCGACACGGTGGAACTTCACGAAGTATTAGCAACAACAGTCAGGCTTGTGCGCGCTTTCGATTGTGAGTAGACTTACGCTCTGTAGTTCGATATCCAGATCATTCATGATTCCCACCATGTTAAGGATAGAGTTACTCAAACCCGTTGCATTGGTCAAAGAGAAACCGGCTAACCCTGCTGCCAGTATACTTACCTTATCAATTGCCATAACGCTAACAGAAACAGTAACCAGCGACGTGAGAAAGTCGATCCTGAATTGGAGCCAACAGTCGAGGTCCTTTTGTGCCGCGGCAGCTTTGGCATAGCTATGCAGGCGATGAGCCAACACGCCGAGAAAGACGGTTGGTGTGTTTGACTGAGCGCGGATGACGGCTATACCAGACAGGCTCTCGGAAAAGTGGGAGAGGATAGGGGATTGGCTGGCAGCGACGAGGCGATGTACAATGACTGCCGTCCTTGAATACATCTCTCCGCAGATAAACCCAATCGTTGTAGCGATAGTAGAAGGTAGGAGAAAGACGGGGAAGATGGAACTAACAGCTCCAATCTGTAATAGCAGCCGGATTAGCTCGTCAAGAAATCCCCTCAGTTGATGGCCAAGGCTCTCATCGAGGGTAGCGACATCCGTAGATAAACGGTTTAAGATTCGCCCAATAGGTGTAATCTTGTACCAAGAGAGCGGAGCATCCATTACTGCCGAGACAAGACCATTATGAAGCTGCCTTCCAGCAATCCACGCGCCGCGTGCGAACACCAGAATCGCCAAGCCGTGGGCGACCGTACTGGCTAAGTTCATGGCCACATAGACGCCGAGGTAGAAGGCCACTCTAGCAGCTTCATCTCTTGAAACGATGTCCACCCAGTGGGATAACCACCAAGGAGTAGCAATCATGAGTATGTTCAAAACGATTAGGGTAAATAGGGTTAGTAAGACAATCCATGGCCCGCCAAAGTAGTACATGTAAGTAAGAACTGAGTTTCGAGTTAGCACTTGTCAGTGCGAAAGATGAGATGCTGCTATACTCACACCTTAGACGGCTCTTGGCACCGCTAGCGGCCATCTCGTCGTGGATGTCCATGGAACTGGACATGTTGTCGTCTGGTGACTTAGCGGTGGTTGCCGTCACCACGTCGGCGTTGTCGGCAGAATCATGTGATTGAGTGTTCTCCAGGGAAGCTTGACGCCCAATGGCCGGCGATGGCTCGGTCGCGGTTCGCGTAATGCCAACACTTTGAGCAATGGATTCGATCCTGCCGCCGCTCAGCGTGACGAGGAGATCAGCCTGGGAGAACATCCACGGCACTTGCGATACAAGAACCACGGTCCTGCCCTTGAGATGGTCGGTACAGAAGACTTGGTTCCATAGCTGCCTAACTGTCTTTGCGTCAAGAGCAGAGAAAATGTCATCCAGCAGAAGCACAGGTGCGTCTGAGTATAGGGCTCTGGCCAGAGCGACTCGAGCGCGCTGCCCACCTGAGAGTGACGAACCACTCTCGCCGACTTTTGTTTGGTCGCCGCACGCAAGCTCGTCCAAGTCGACCGAGAGACAGCTAGCTTGTATAACATCACGATACCGTTGTGCATCGTATGAAAGGCCGAAGAGGATGTTGTCGCGTATAGAAATTCCTTGAAGCCAAGGGGTCTGGGATGCGAAAGCAATATCACGTGGCCGGGTGACCTGACCGGCTTGGCAATCTGCTTCACCTAGTAAACCCAGTAGAAGAGTTGTCTTTCCGCTACCGCTCGCTCCGGTCACGATATTCAGTCCACCTTGCACAAAGTCGATTGATATGCCTTCCAGCAGGAAAGACGCCTTCGCACGGCGAATTGTGGCCTGACGTACTCCAAGTGGCCCAGATGCATGGGACGGCAATGGGCTAGTGGCATCAAAAAACTTGTCGATCCGCCCAAGAGATATGGATGCGCGAGTCAATCGCGGGCTGATGACACCAATTAGGTAAAGGTTGGTCTTGATCATCTTGACGAGAGTCACCGTAGTAAAAGCCACCGGCGCCTGCAATGGCTGTTTGAGGACGGTCACGTAAAGAGTAAAGATAATCAGCAGTGCGAGTACCGGAATAAACTCTGTAGTCTCGCCCATCAAGGCATATAACACATCCGTTCGCCACTGGTGGTGCTGCTCCTTAGCACGAACCTTGATGATGTACTCCTTCATGGCGTCTTCCCACGCAAAATACTTGATAACTCGGATTGAGGTTAAGTATTCAGAGGCAAGAGAAATGCGAGAATCTTGACTGTTCTGTGCCTCTTCCTGTTCGTGTTCAACGTTGCGAACAATCCATGTCGGAAGTGGGAAACATATGATGATAATGAGCAAGCCGACCAAAGACGTCCAGCTGACAATTTGATATAGCCCGATGATGGCAAAAATGACCGTAACCGGTACGCCCACAACCACCATGATTACTTGGCCGGCAAAGGTTATGGCTGTGATGTCTGTGGATATCAAGTTGGCCAATTGGCCGGCAGCCGTTGGCTGTAATCCCCCGGGCCCCAAACCGCTCCCCAGAAAGTCATCTTCGAGTTCTCGTGCGGCCAAGGCCCTCTGATACATTTCAGCTGTCAGAGCCGACTTGACTCGCATGCTCAGACGGCTCAAGGTCAGATTGTGCTGCTGCAAAGACACCAGCTGGATCACGCTCCCAGTAAAAGCAAGAATCACCCAGGTTAAGGGGTGCAACTTGGCGTCGTTTGGGTGTACCAGATAGTCCAACAGCTTATAGAGGCTATATGGAGAGATGAGTTTCGACGCATACAGTACAGCCGCGTAAAAGGCAGTCGCTGCAATCTCTGCCCGTGCGAAATGCGCTATGGTCCACAATGTCTTGCCCTTCTTTGACCGTGCATCCATTATCCTGGCGAGGAGATGGTCGATGGAATTGTACCAGGGCATTTCGGGGAGGTCTGTCATATCAACGTTGCTGCGGAAGCCACTCCAAATCAGTGGTGTCAATCTACCAAAGGTGAAATAGTAGTCGAGCCAGCTGCAGGTCTCCTCTTGTGAGGCAGTCGGCGGGCTGTAGTTGGTGGACTGGTCGTTGGGGGTCGGGGGGTTCCATTCTCGAGGCGACACCGCCGCAAAGAGCACGCCTATCGATATAGCCACGATAGCCCCAAGGGACCCGCGGACAGGTTCGTAAGTTGATGCCAAAATGGCCAACGGGAGGATTTCGGCAGAAAGTAAAACGACCAGTAGAGCCGCCGATAAAGAGTTGACTTGGACGAGTAGCAGCTGCCGCCAATATGGCGAGGCGACAGCGAGCCTGGCGAGTCCCAGGAAGGCAATATACCCTATTAAGATGGCGTTTGGCCAATGCCGGGGCGCTTGGTTGGCGACGTAGCTTGTGTATACGACCGCAGCCACTCTTGAGGCATGGCCGGGCAGCTCCATCCAAAGCGAAAGGCGTGGCATGGCGCATTTGGTAATTGTATCTCGCGGGGCAGCGCGTCGCCACTGGAGCAGGCATGACGCTATCCAGCCGACGGATATCAAGCCCATGGCTGGCGAAACGTACAAGGACCTTGCTATTCGGATCAACTCGTCAACCCAACGAAGTTCGCTGCTTCTCAACAATTAGCTTTGAGCCCCCAAGTTTGGCCTGTTGCACTTACCTCCCGAGGGCGAGTGGCGAAGGCGTGGCAGCCATCATCTCGGATGGTTGAAGACGGAAGCTAGGTGGTGGTAGCGAATGTGTAAGTGCCACGGCAGCATTTACATAAGTGTACAACGCTGCCCACACGGGAGCCCAGGTGACAAATATATAAGCACCACGGCGGCGACGCGTCGCGTTTCTAACCCGTTATCCTGGAGTCATATTGCGCCTGCAGACAGATGAGATCTGGAAGAGGCAGGTGGCACAAAGGTAAACGCTCCCGAACTGACCCTGCTGCATTCACGGTGAGTGTTGGACGTCGTTGGTTGGTCGAGGGCCTTTTGTTCACGCGCGGGACCAAATAACCCCCTTTACGATACATGAGCCTTCGCTAGCTCCAAGTAGCTCGACACGAGTAACGGTACCGACTCCTAACTATAAAACAGAAAATATAAAAATGAAGGTGATGCTAAGGGGTTAAGAAGCTTTATTGGTATGCTGGCGCCACGTGCAAGACGCACGAATGAAGCGCGTTTCTAGCGCTATTGTAACTATCTATGCAATGTCGAGCGTGTCGCACAGCCTCAGGATCTAAGTACATTTGAACACCGTATAGCTTCTTCCCTAACGGAGAGTCTCTAGGAAATATAGCTGTATATACGAATACATAGAGCTCGGAACGGGCATAATTAGGACTCCTGGAACCTCTCCGACAAATGCCTAGCGACGAAGCACCAATTTCCCCCATCGCCACGCAACCGCCCAAAGCAAAATGCCGATCATAAGCAATCGATCCATTACGAAAGAAAGAGACCGGCGAATGTGTAACAAGCTTCTCGAGCTCGAGGCACGGAGAAACGGAGGGTAAAGAGAGAAATGGCTGGTGTGGAGTCAAATTTTCATTCCACCTTTATAGGTAGGCTTATTGAGTGACCCACCACACCCCTCTTATTGGGGCCTCTATAGCTCAGTGGTAGTAGCGTCGCACTTGTAATGCGAAGGTCCCTAGTTCAATCCTGGGTGGAGGCTATCCTTCTTTTTTGCATTTTTGGCCTTTTTGCTATATTCGACTGCCTGCGAAAGAACAAGGCGCAGCACAAGGATGAATCGACGAGCTGGGGTCGGATGAGGCACAAGGCACGGCTGTCCGATCATTTCGATCGGCTGAGCAATGGAGGCGGGCGAAAGCAGCGACAAGAAAACACAACTCAATGATGGGAACTCGGGCTCGTGATGAGCAAATCACGTTGCACCTTCGGGCAGATTGATGCCGGCGCCAGGGAGGAACATTAAACACGAGACACCCTGCGATCTCTGCCGAGTCGTGGGTTGGCCGAGCCCCTGCACTATAGGGTTTACTGGACGTAAGAGACGATACGGTCTGTCAGTTCAATCAAAACTAGCAGCTAACAAGCCCACGTATACGGGTGTTTCTATTCAACCTTGTATGTCTCCCGGATGCTGTTGCCACCTATCGGGCTTGGGGAATGCAGCGAATTTCAAACAACTCTCTGCTGCAACCATTTGTCCAACTTGGAGCACATCACATAGACGCGGGCCGTCTAAACTAAGCACCGTAAAGCTTCTTCGCTGACGGACGGTCCATCACACGGGCATGCCAGGCAGCGAAGTTGGGGTACTTCTTTTCAACCTCGTAGCTCTCCCAGATGTCGGGGAGAATCACCTGGACGATCCAGTCCCACGGGATGAAGACCAAGTCGGCGTAGGTGCTATGGGCGGTCACGTCAGCACGAATCGGATGGCAGAGCCGGGCAGCGTTCGGGTTGTAGCTTACAACTTCTCGCCGACGAGGTACTTCTTCCCCTCTAGGATGTTGTTCAGAACCTCGAAAACCCGCACAATTTGCTCTTCGTAGCGCTTCTTTGCGCTTGGGAGGTCCTCGTGGTGGAATTTGCGAAACCACATGGCCTGCCCAAAGTAGGGGCCCTGGCCGGACATTTGGAAGTGCAGGTACTGCTTCAGGTGCCACTTGTCGGCATTTCCCGACAGCGTCAGCTTGCCCTCCTTGTCGTACGTCTCGACGATGTATTCGACAATGGCACCCGACTCCCACAAAATGAGGTTGTCATTGTTTTGGTCTTTGATGGCGGGAAGGCGCCCGTTGGGATTGATGGCCGTAAAGGACGGCGCTTTAGGGTCTTCGATGATGATCTTGATGGGGTTGTCAATTCAAATTGCTCAGAGTAAACGCGATTCATCAGGAGGTGGCCGCACCTTTTCGTATGGGATTGCGAGCTCCTCAAGGGCGAGGAGAACCTTGAAGGGGTTGGGACCACGTTCTGATTTGATGGCTGTGTTAGACCAATGTCGCCCAAGGGCCTTAGAGGAAAGGCTTTGAATACCGTGGACCCAGACCATGATAGGCTTGAGGTCAGACATTTTGTTCGGATGAAAGGCGATGGTTTAAGATCGCGACTTGATTGAAGTGATGGTGAAGTTTTCGTGGGTTGAATTGCGTCGGGTTTGGAGGACTGATAATATTCCATTGAGACTCAAGAGCACATCTAGGATTTATATACTCCATTGAAACTTGAATGAGTTGCTTCACGGAAGCCAGAGACGTTGCTCCATCGCTCAACAGCACATACTGTTACCGTACGATTCGATCCCCCAACTCAAGTCGATAGCTCTGAGCCGATACCATGCATGATGGAACTCCCTGGTGTTTCTCATGACCAATTATTAATTCATGGCAGGTGATTACCCAGCAGATCTCAACTTGCGTGTCACCTCACTTGGCCCAAAGAACACCCCCTGCAGCAAGCGAACGAGCTTCGCAGACCCAACACAATAATGTGTTTGGTCGGGGATTGCAGACGATCCCATCTCAGCTTTCGGCACCGGGGCAACAATCTGCCCAAGCGCGCGGTAGCTGACTAAATGAGGAGAGGTTGGCTCTGAGAGTCAAGGATGGACCAGACTGCGGGCGCGCTCGATGACTAAGGGCGACAAATTAACGTTGACGCGACGTTGAACAGCGATGCATCTGCGATGCGGCCCTTGCACCAATACTCGCGCCTCCCGGATATTTCGGCTTTAAAAGATCTCTTGCATATGCCTCGGGAGGAATCCGAAGAGCGCCGCAATTTTGAACACCCTGCTGAGCGCTTGCTGATAAATCGTTGCCGATACCCCCGTAAAGCCAAGACTCCTCGAGGCTAGTAAAGCTCGCCAGGAGCTGAAGGGCATGGTGCAGCAGGGAGCATGGCAGCCACTCATTTCCGGTCCAAATATACCTGTGCAGCTCGAGAATGGCCATCGACATGTCGAGCCAGGCGTTCTGGCTCAAGGACGGTAGTTTGCCCATGCGCACGGATACTTCACTGTACCATGCCGCGGCCATGCCAGTTCACAAACACGGCTTGCCTTTGTCCCCCGTGGATCACCCAATGATCTTGCCACGGTACATGAACGCGAGCATCGGATCGGTCTGGCCATCGACATGCCTCGGGGCCACCCCAAAGCCTTCGAGGCCTTCCTCCTCGGCCCGTCGGTTCCACAGCATCTGCGTGACGGTGCCGTCCGAGGAGCAGCGGACGTACGCCATCGGCCACCGGCTCCTCCCTAACGAGTCTCGTACGCCTTTCGTGGCGGTCCTCTCGCTCACCAGCAGGCCCAGCACGCCGGCGCCCCTCCAGCCGACGGGCGCGCCGACAAAGGCACCCTCGAGCTCGCGGACATGCTGAGGGCCGACTCGCTGAGCACCGGCCTTGCACTGGATGAGAACCCTCAAGGGCTGCGGGGACGAGGGAAGCGTCCAGGTGCCCACCAGGTCCGTCCCGTAGTCTGAGGCGCCGCCTATCCTCTTGAGGGTGAAGCCGTAACGGGACAGCGTCGCGGCAACCGTGTACTCGTAGTGCGTGCCAACGTAGACGGTAGACTTGCTGTCCAGGCCTGTGCGCTTGGCGTAGGCTAAAAAGGTGGTGAGATCCGAGTGCTGGGTGGACGGCTCAGCGGGATAGATCAGCTTGATGTCGGCTGCTTGCTCGTCGCCGGGAGCTTTGCTGTGGGCATTGCGGAGCCATATTCTGGGTTTGGCGAAGCCCAAATGGCCAGCAGAGAGTGCGGGACGCTTGGCTGGTCGTATTAGCTTGCAGCCCTGCCGCAGCATGTTTTCGGCCGGACTTGATGCCTCCGCGTTGCCAGTGCACGGCTGTGGTCATCGCGGGCGACTCCGTGGATATCAGATGTCGATGTATGCAACAAAGCGGGCCTTGCCCGACTTGGAGTGCCGGGGTGTCGATGCAGCCCCACCGCCGACCTACGGCACTTGCCAAGTCTTGCGACGGACGACATTCTTCTGCCACTCGCTCAAGCCCGCGCCTGTCAACAAGACGCTCCAGATCCGACACCCAGGACCTCTCTGGCGGCAGCAACAGCGAAAGCAACGCGGTTAGGCATCGCAAGCCCCAGGCGACTTCATCTCCAACTCTCCTTTCGCGCGAAAACATGGGCTCCGTCGTCATCCCCCACCTTGCCTCTGGGTGGCACGTCGACCAGGCCATCCTCAGCGAGGAGGAGCGCCTCGTCGTCATCCGCTTCGGCCGCGACTGGGATGCCGACTGCATGCGCCAGGACGAGGTCCTCTACAAGATTGCCGACAAGGTCAAGAGCTTTGCCGTCGTCTACGTCTGCGACATAGATCAGGTTCCCGACTTCAACCAGATGTACGGTACGTTACGCCGTCTCCCTCTCGCAGATTTTAATGGGAAATGGGAGACAGCAGTACTGACGCGCAAAGCAGAGCTCTACGACGCCTGCACCATCATGTTCTTCTTCCGCAACAAGCACATAATGTGTGACTTCGGAACCGGCAACAACAACAAGCTGAACTGGGTCCTGGAGGACAAGCAAGAACTCATCGACATTATCGAGACCATCTATCGCGGCGCCAAGAAGGGCAGAGGTCTCGTCGTCAGCCCCAAGGGTAAGCGACTTCACCCTTCTCACCGTCATCTTCTTGAGACACCGCTCACTAACCCCCTCGCGTGCAACAGATTACTCCACGCGGCACCGATACTAGGCTACTAATCTCGAAAACGCCTGCCTGCGTGACTTTGGCGGATTCAGTTCTGATATTTTATACCCCCGTCCTATTGGAGACATCGACGGCATCAAGACAAGCAAAGCGGCGTGATACATGGGGATGCCGCTCGAGATGGAAGAGCAACAACAATTAAGTGTTAGTCTCGCTGAATTGGACTTGTCTTTTGATTCTGCCCATGGCTAATCGCTGTGTCTAAAGACATGAAAAACTTTTTTTCTTCACCACCATGTTAAGCATGTACGCCGTTACGCCGCCGCTCAGATAATGCACTGTTACATCCGGATATGCCCTGCAATGTCCGCCCAATGCCCTTGGTCGTAATATCACGGGCATTGGTCCATGCTGCGCAAACACGGCATTGAAACGCCATGTACCAACAGGCCGCGAGACTTGAGCCCACGTCTCAATAATTGATAGCCAACACTTTGAAGAGGAGTGTGAATTCGAAGCCTTCCTCTCGACCTCAAAGCACATCGCCGGGTCCCGACATTTTGGGCTGGAACAGCTTGCTCGGGATCCTAGGGGTGACTGGTGTTGCAGATCTTTCCCTTTGTCCATCGTCGCGAGACCTGCTCATGAACCGTCGAGCACCTGGTCTTGGGCCTTGATTAGGAGCCCTAATCATGCTCTCCAGAAAGAAAGAAGTGTCATTGTTGCGGGCATCGGGCCTTTCGTCGTCCGCATCCGAAACCCCCCCGGACAAGTACTCCTCGTCCGATGTTATCTCGCCGGCCATATGCGGATGGTATGATGCTGGCGCAGATGGTGAGGTGATGGATCGAGAATGCAAACCTGGCCGCGAGGGCATGGCTGCCGTGAAAGCACCAGGATTCATGGTGTTGGAGGCGACATCCCTAGACAACGCTATAGGTCGGTCCGCGAAGCCATTCTGGAATGATGTATTGTTTGATGCTTCGTGCAGGATGGGTAGGATCTGCTCGTCGTACAGCTCCGTAGCAGACTCGAACGATTCGGGCGCGTACTCTGTGATGGTTCGCGATGATCGACCGTCATCGTCCGTGTGCGGACTTGAGGGCTCCTCAAAGAAGTCGTCGAGGCTGTCCAACTTGGTGACTAGATCCCCAGTTCCCATGTCCACACGCCCGTCGTCGGAGAGCATGGTCTCGGTCCTTTCCTGCATATCAAAATACCCGTACGAGAAGTCGTCTGAGTGGAACTCAACCTCGGCAGTCGGTGTGGCTTCGGTGGAGGACCCTTCAGCGCTTTGGCACATGTAAAAGGCCGCGTGGATATTGGACCGAGTAGCGTCTGTCTTCTTCGCAGGAACGGGGATGGCCCAGCCAGACGCTTCTGGGATGCCGAACAGGCTCTGCGTGCGCTCGTACTCTTTGCGCACGGCCTTCGAAGTTGAGCGCGTCATGCTCATCCGCAAGTGGTGCTTGTCCATGTGGCTTCCAGACATTGTCATGATGTTGTCCAACACTTCCAGGGCGCCCATGCAAAACTCGGTTTGAAGCAGGCGAAGGAGCGGCGAGATTAGATCTGACCCATGCCCTGCAAGTTCTGGGTTGCGCATGTCGACCTCGGGAATGGCCACGCAGAGAATGCGCATGGTTTGAACCTTTACCCATGACAAGGAGTTGGTCAGCAGGCCGATCAAGAAAGTGATCATCTTAAACTCCAGTCGAGGTAGATAGTACTCCTTGATGGCCATGAAAAAGTGGTTCAAAAACTCCCTGCTATCCGAGTGCTTGCCGGAAATAAAGTCGTCCAGGACCATCCCAAGACCCTCCAAGCCCTGTCTGTCGGTCTCCACCAAAAGCACGCTCGCCGTATTCAAGGTTTCTTCACTCGCTGATCCGCGTTCCAGGTCGTTTAGGAAACGCGGAAAATTGGCCAGAAGTGCGAAGAAGAGTCGATTGTCATCGCCGATCAGACTATCGCCCGGGAGCTGGACCAACATGTCCATGGTGTCAAGTGTTGGTTGCCAGCATAGCGACGATCTGAGGCCCTTGTATAGAAGAGGTTGGACCCCTTCAAACTGGCCTTCCCACCGGTCAGGTTGTCCATCAGCTATCAGCCTGCGAACATTCGGCGATCTGAAATCAACTTTCCGGATCATCTCGTTGAGCATCTCCACGGCTTCAAGGAACTCTCGCTCGTTGATCGATTCCAGGCATGCGCATGTGGTCCAGAAGAGTTGCGGAAAGGTCAAGAGCTTATCGGAGTCCACCTTCACGATGAGAGTCTTCAACGTCGTTAGAATCTCCATTGAGAACGACTGGATCTCGGGGTCCTCATCGGCAATGGTGTTGGAGAGCCTAGCGAGCATATCGCCCAGCATGTACTGGTCCAGCGACGTGAGAACGCAACGGAAAATTTGGAACGACCGGCAGGCCAAGTGCCGGACAGGGCACGAAGTGGCCCAAGTCAAGGACAGGCGACCCCATTGCTCCTTGACGCCGGGGAACGTTGTTTCGAAAGTCTTGACCATTTGCGTTGTCAGAAACTCCATGCTTGGTGGAACCTTGTTGTCTTGCTCATCGACCTTGCCGTTGCTATCCTCATAGCCCCAGACCACAGAGCGATCATGTCGTCGGATCAAATCAACCAGGTTCTCAACCGAACCCTTCCCTGTTCCCTGCAGCTGGTCGTCCATGCGAGAGATGACGAGCTCGTGGATGAGATGCACAAGCATCTCCCGGGCTTGCTCTTGCACCAGAGGGGTATAATGGTCCCAGAGTACGGTGACCACCTGGAGAAGCAGCGGTACATTGTCTTGCGTCAAATGCACAGGTGAAACCATCAGGTCAACAAGCAGAATTAGCGACAGTTGACCAAGTGAAAAGCCAGCTTGCTTCGTTCCGATCGGTAGAGCTTTGCTTAAGTCGGCACAGTACGGGAGGTGATTGATGTCTGGTGGAGGCGGCACCGCCTCTCTCTTTTCGTTGGGAACCATCGCCTTAGGATTGATTTGCATGAGCAGAAACTCAATTACCTTGATCCCCGGTGTGCTGCTCGTTGTGGATAGGAAAACCACAATCTGCTTCGCGTACTCGACAAAGTTTTGCTCACGCCGCTCCAGACAGAGCTGCATGATGAAGTCCAAGACGAGTCGTACGTTTCCAGGGTACGGCCCTGAGGCCAGCGCCTGCCAGAGAGCTTGCACTTCGTTATGCAGCGCTCCGCTGGACCCGATGGTCAGCTCCAGCAAATTTGCCAGGAGCACATACGACTGGGCCGTAGGACCACCGTTCGGGTCTAGTTTCAGTTCTATAGTCTGCAACCAGGGGAGGACGACAGCAATAATGTTTCTCTGCGCCGAAGGTTGGACGTCCTTGAAGAAATAGGTGAACTCGGAGAAGATATGAAACGCAAGCTCCGTATGTTGCTTTGCCACTCGCTTCGAAATTTCGAACTGCGCGAGTTTATAGACAGCTTGAGTCTTGTCTGAGATGCTGATATCGAAATCCTGGATCTTGGAGTTGCGCTGTTGACGTGCTTCCGAAGCTCGGAGCATTGTCGACGACTTTGATCGTATTTCGCTCTGGTCGTTTCCAAGCGTGTATAGACAAAGGCCAATGACTTTCCAAAATGGGCAAGGATAATGGCTCTGCTCCTGCAATACCTCGATGGTAACAGCGAAGTAGCTTTCGAGCACCTTGGACACATCCGCCAAGTAGCATCTGGCGATGCAATGCTCGAGGAGATACGGGAACTCCTGGTTGTGGACGACGAGGTTCTTCAAAGCCCTGCGCCCAATGACATTCATCTTGTCGCTACCAGAGTTGAAGATTGCTTCAACCCAGGCCAGCATTCGACGAATATCGAACTGCAACGTAACACCGCTTTCTGTGGTGACGCTGATGGGCCCGCCGCACAGTGCAGCCATTGCGCTGAGCGCGGCAGTTCTCAAATTGCGCTTTTCGATCTCCATGGCAGCGGTGACGGTTCCTCGTTCTCCTATGACCTGCTGGTCTATGAGGGATTGTCGCATCGTATCCTCCCTCGCCCGTATCTGCGTTTGATTTGGAGAGAATCCGCACCAATCTTCCATCAAAGAAAATGCTGACTTTCGGGATTCGAAGGTCATCCATCGCGACGGGTCCTTCGTCCTGTTGATCCCTTCAAAAAGTAACTCCATCATGCCGCAGTAATGTCGCCTGAGCTTCTGGAATTCCCAATCCATCTGGACTTCTCCATCCATCAGGAATAACTTCAAGTCCTTCGCATATGATGTCAAGGTGCCGAGAAAGAACTCGGACTGGTACACTTGAGGGTCCCGGAGAAAATGGGACGTCAGTTTGAACACGTGCGTTATCTCTGTTCGAAGCAGATCCATCTTGCGATTTCTTCTAGGAGTGCTGTTGGTCCGCTGGTGGATTCTGGCGCGTGCATCATCGTTGCACCGGGACGCCTGGCCCTGGAGCTCCTCCAGAAGGGTCCGATAGATGTGTATATTGATAGACCCCATGGCAACGACAACGGCGTCCCGCACGGAGGCCGATGATGAGGATAGAAGAGGAATGAGATACTTGAAGAGAGTTCTTGCCGTCACAATCTTGTCGGTAGATGTTGGCTTCGATGTCTTCCGAGCATGCTGAGCATCCTTTGCAGAGTTGGCAATCTGGTTACCAGGATCGGCCAGGGTCGTGCAAGCGAAGATGAGATAGAGCTTCCACTGCTCAATCAAGACCTCGGGCTGGGTGGCCGGCGACCGTACCGGCATTCGCCCATTGCCTTGGTCACCGCCGTAGTAGAGACCTCGTGTCGGTTCGGACAACACGACAATCGGCTTGTACATCTGCAGGATGCGATTGCAGATCAAGTCTCGGCAGATTGCGACAGCGAAGGGACATTTGTCGAACGCAATCCGAATCAGATTCGGGAATATCTTGAACCATAACGTTGTGTCGTAAGTGACATCGCTGGTGCAGAGCTCCACGACGACGCCTTTGCTGTTGTTGTTTTGCAATCCACGCTGCAGCCTGCTGCGTTCAGCAACGGACAGGTGCTCATCGTCGAAATCCATGACTTGATTAGAGTCATTCTCTAGGATATTGATCAGCCTGAGACTTTCCTTCTCTTCCTCTTTGCCGAGCGCCTTGTCAAACTCCGTGATGAGGCGCAGAACTGTGACGGCGAAGTGCCGGACTCGTCGCGATTGTGAGCAAAGGAAAAAGAGACCATGAGCCTCTGCCTGATCCACTTCTGCCCAAATGCTGGATAGGTCCAACTTCAAGGCTCTCTTGTCCGAAGCACTGGAGTCCAATTGATTGGCGGCTGCATCCCTTGTCTTTTGCCTAATTTCCTCTATCCAAATTTGGAGCAGCTCAATGTAGAGTCGCAGGGTATTCTCAATGTGGGCCGAACCGAGCATACCGCCATCAGACATGGTTGAGTACCGATCGTCAAAGTTGAAAATGAAGCGAGCAAAACCCATGGTAACTTGCTGCGCGTGAGAATGCCTCGCAATAGCCTTCAAAGAATTGGCAGAGGACTCGGCAATATTATACTGGACGTGAGCCGTGCCAGTGCAAAGGAGATTTATCAACGAGTTGAACGGAATGTCAACCGACAGGCATCGAGGGAGTGCTTGGACGGCTACATGAAGGAGCTCGTAAAATGCTTGCTTTTGATCAGCGGCGCTCTGGTGCTCATCGCGGCGAGAGAAGTTGAAGGATTCGGTTATTGGTGTCTTTGGGCCAGGGCTATTGAACTTTTCATCCAGGGCGGCCTGCCCACCAAATGTGTTGTCGCATACAATGGTTATCTTGCCTAGTATCTGGCAAAATTGAAGATAGTAATCGCGAACTCCATCGCCCAGGACGTTTATGAGAACAGGACGGGAGATGTTCTCCTCCTTGGGGATGGTCGTGGGACTCGACAACGGACCGTTCCTGGGTGATGACATGGCGGGCGAGGTTGGTAGCCGTTCAGCCGTGGAATGAGCGTCGTAGAATTGCGGGAAGGGAGGCTGGCCCTGCTCGCCTTTCTCTAGGTCAGACATGATGCACAGAAAGGCGCGGATGCCGACGACTATCCTGTCGGGATCCAGTTGCTCAACCTTCAACTCCTTATTGGCAGTGGCCACAAACAGCTCGGCGTTGATAAGCGGGAAGATGACGGTTCTAAAGCAGTATTCAGGGTATTTGAAGCCGATGATCCGGATGATTTGAATCAACGGTTCCGTGACTGCTGGATCAAACGACACCGGGCTGCGCTTAGATGCAGGCAAGACCAGCTTCATCACGTCGTCCAGCTTCCTGATGGCGCTCTGAAAGGGGTCGTTGGTGCGGTACAGGTAGGTCCAGATCAAACGAGATATGACCTGGAGGCAGAGCGGCTTCGTGAACCGATCTTTCGCCTTGGTCTGCAGGGACAAAACCAGCTGAAGCCACTGAGACCCAAACGTTTCGGGGGATGACACACAAAGCATTGTCGAGGTTAAGGGAAACGCAACCGCCCAATGTCGTGGTTTGATGAACATCTGTGCTAATCGTGGGCCGATAGCGGCGAGAACCTCCGACCATTTTGGGTGTATCAGATGGCTGTTGCTGGCCTTTGCCGCGATGGGCAGGAGAAGCATGTCGATGACCTGACAGAAGGCCGTCTTGACCCTTGAGCCGTGAGACTTGTTGAACAGGCGGCCCAAAGAGACGAGGAAGTCGCATGACTCTTCCCAGGCACCCTCGGGAGAAATCTTGATCCGCAGGTGCTTCATTCCGCCCAGCACAAGGTCAACCTTTCCCTCAGCATCGCGGCCAGCAGCTGACGTGGGACTCTTGACTACCCGCTCTTGAAGGCAACTATCCAAGTCTTCGATGAATCGCCTAGTGACTCCAGAAAAGTTGATGTCGCTCATGTGTCCCAAAAGCTGTGCAAAGAGGTTCCAGTTCGCAAGCTTTAGCGGCGAGCACATCAGTTGTTCGGTGTCTGCAATCTTGAGCTGCCCGAAAATGATGCTCTCTAGCTTGTCCTCCATCTCGGGGGTGATGGACGATAGGTTGCTTTGGCATATGACCTCGAGAAGCACTCGACACAGAATATAGATGGATACAGTGGATCGGCGCTCCTGCTGAGCGACATATTCCTGCCTTGAGGATGTCGACGCGCTGTTCGGATGTCCATTCTCAGAGCCTACAGAGCCCGGTTGCGGCGGCTCAGTATTCCTCCGCAGCAAGGGCCCTCCAGGTTGATTGCCGCGTCCCTGCTGGAGCTGGGCGCGAGCCTCGTTTGCGGCGTCACTTTTGCTCTTTCTCCACAACATCATCGAGTCTATCAGAGCCTTTGGCTTCGGACTGGCGATGTGGCCGAGGGCAACGATGGACTGGTCAAAGGCCGGGTCAACCCCTGGTCCACAGATCCGCTCGATCTGCGGTTCCGGTTCGAAAGGAACGGTGATGCACTCGGTCAGCTTCTCCTCGGCCTGGGCTATGAACTAGGAAGGGTCAGCAAGGTGACAGTCCAGGACCAGCAGAGTCACGTACCGAAGTGAAGAGCACGTGCAGGGCATATTCGCCCACCGTTTTCTGGTCGTCTCTATACCGAGAGGAGTGTGACTGATGTGTCGGTTGGTCGCGCCGTGATTTGCCGTGCATCGTTTCGATATTGCGCTGGCCAGCCGCCTGAGGCGACACATCTGCCGCCGATGCCGACCGCTCCATGGCGAAGCCGTTGGAGCTCGACACAACCGGCCCGTCCAAGGCTGTGGTCGGTCGCGGCGGGATGTTGCCGTCGGGCTCCAACCGGGCCGCCACCGACTGCATGTCTGCTCGCTCAAGCCCGGCGCCAGCAGCAGCTATCATTTGAGGGCTGAGAGGGCCAGCAGAACTGGCAACGCTGCCATTTCTCGAATGTTGGAACCCGTGCACTATGGAGGTCTGGCGATGGTGGCCGTAGACTGCGCTCTTGCTGGGGTCGATGGCTCGGTCGATGGTCCCTCCTCCTAAAACCTGACGCGATGGCGGGGCGTGACTCCGAGGAGACGTCAAGCCAGATGTCGGAAGAGGGAATTGTTCAGCCGACGACTCTCGCGAGTGGACCGGAAAACGGGATGGGTTCGGGGAGAAGACGCGGGGGCGGACGATCTGATCCCAGGCAGCGTCGTGCTCTTCTTCGGCGTCGAGCCTCGCAGCGGGCCGCGAGGACAGCTTCGGCGCGTCCTGGAGGTGGTCCTGCAACGGTTGAGACGGGCCTAGGGACAAGGAGCTCGTGTCAGCGATCGGCGTCTCGGCTTGTGAGACTGGAGACGTCGCTCAGAGGCGGCCGCGCGTGTCTGGCGGGACAGAGCAGTCGAGCCACAGTGCCGTGGTGCTCAGGGCAGGGAAGAGGATGTCGGAGCTCGGCGGTACAGCGCAAGTTTCAAGCAGCCCTCCGAGAAACGCGTGGCACGACGCAACTAAAGGCAGGAGTGCTGGCACTCACTCATCTCGAATAGGACCAGGGCCCAGCTCCCAACGGTCTAGCGTTGCGCATGCGTGGCTAATGTTGCATCGCAGTTGGCCGAGTGCAGGCAATGGCAGCGGCAGCGGGCAATTTCGAGACGTCGGCGGTTCGAAGCATGAAACGGCAACGTGAGCCGTCTTTGCAGGGTGCAGATAGCTATCCGTAGTGCTCCGAACGTCAAGGTACCCAGTTGCCAGGTAGGTATGGCACTCGCACTCGTCGACCGCGGTCGATGGAGCTCGCTACGGGGCGCTCCACCACGCTCGTCGCTGCCGCGTTTGTTGCATCAATACGCTCGCGTTGCTTAGTCATGCGCTGTGTCGCCTGCAAAAGGAAAGACGGGTGGGAGGAGCTCCCTTGACGTTGGCTCCCTTGGTTCTCTCTTGCGACTGCTCTCAATCATCCAGTGGTACTCCGTATTCCCGTCCCGGTTGCCTCTACCATTGCCCGTGATGTCTTGAATCTATTGGTCTGCCTTGGGGTGCTGATCCGCAAGACGCGTCCATACTCGAACTCACACCAGGCTACTGGCGCCAGCGACCCTTCCAAGCTAGGACGCGCTTCCCAGGGCGAGAGGAGTGCACTGGCGGATACTGCAACGCCTTGCAGGGTTGAAAGCCTCAAATTGGGCGAGGCATCCGTGACGACGACCTTGAACAAATCTGACAAATTGCAGCAGCATAACGGGAGAAACTGGCAGCCATGTGAGGCAGGATCCGAAGTCATGGGTTGTGCGCGGTGACAGGCGACTTAGAGCTTCAAGAGCGATCAAAAGACACCACCACCACTAGGTGGCAGGATACGTAGGAAACCTTCCCGGAAATCTTGCCAAGCTGCCTGGGCAACACTCGGCGAGATGCTCGTGTTTCAAGCCTTGAGATATCCAATCAGGCCTTCGGCTCCCGGCCCAAGCCAACTGGCATTAAGTGATCTGTCCGGGGCCCCGCGCATTCGGCCCCAGGTTTTTGGGTGCCGGCAAGCTTGCTTCGTCCCTATAGGCAGGGAGGCCCGGCCTCGTGGACCGGCACAAAATGGCGGCCATGAGCGTTCCCGGCTTCGACCTCGGCGCCGCAGCCCGCATGAAGCGGGAGCCTACCTTGCCTACGAATGTACGGCCCCCAAAGAGCCAGAGGCATATGTCACGCGACAGAGCGCGTCGTCAAGCGTTGGCTGCCATGCTCCCTCTGTCGAAACGCATCGGCCCGCGGAATGTCCGACGACGCATTCAAGCCAGAGTCCCGAGGCTGGCTGGCGGCTCGTCGGGCTTGTCGGAGCCGCGTTCCAGCACGACGTTGAGACTATCCGCGGAGGTCCGCCATGCCCAACTCCGTGCAAGCTGAAAGCCGCGCAGCGCTTACGTGGGTTGTCGAGGACACGCAGCGGCAGAGAGCCGTCACATGGAATAGCCGATGCTAGCACCGGAATCGCGGAATTCCCTCCGACGGCGGTGGCGCCACTCACACCCGCATGGCGCCCATCTGTACTCGTACGGGGGCCGACGGACTGCCGGAGTATAAGAGCGTGCTGCCGCCGGCCGCGCTCGCTGCCTCGGAAGGACACGTAATGCTGTCTGGCCGCTGCCATCGTCGCGACGCGTGAAGAACTAGATGAGGTGCCCGTCCACGCCGCACCTAGTGCTCACTTGAAAAGCTGGAACTCCGTAGTCAGCACTGCTCCAACGCTCGCCTGACGGCCTCGGAGCCAGACGCAACTAAGGTCCGCGACGACGGACTTTAGCCTTATTCGGACATCGAGTCAGCCGACGGGAGCCAGATCTCAGCCTGGTGGCCCCTGACGGGCACGCCGTTGACGCCTCCATTTTCCGGGACCGCCATTTTCTGTATAGGGACGCGCACCCGTGTTCCGAGGCCAGAAGCCGCCTCAAGAGCCCTGGCCGTCAATTGTCCACCGTTCTGCGAGTGCAATTTCGAGCAGGTATATCAGCACGAGCGTCTCGTACGAGTACCTGTACGCTCCGTGTGGCACGATATCGCTGGGTACCTAGCGCAGTGGAGGGTCCGCCGGGATTTTATCCACTTCACGGCACCATCCTCCACCCCCCTCCGAAATTTGCTGGTGGAGATCCGCCTACAACCGCC
Organism: Tolypocladium tropicale; assembly: GCA_024340005.1. Taxonomy (NCBI): domain Eukaryota; kingdom Fungi; phylum Ascomycota; class Sordariomycetes; order Hypocreales; family Ophiocordycipitaceae; genus Tolypocladium; species Tolypocladium tropicale. Next base: position 31,994 of record JALHBU010000172.1, on the reverse strand, counting down.
TCAGGTCCTCAACCAACGCCCAGCCCGCTCGGCTCAACTCACTTCCTCCACCCTCGCTTTCCCCCGTCCCTCCCCCGCCTCTGCCTGCGGTGACGCGACGCCGAACTCACGACCATCGGCACGGCGACTCTGGCGGTCGAGCGAGCGCTCCTCTCCCTCTCTGCGGCCTCGACCAGCACCTCCGAACTCACCCAACATGGCCGAACTCGACACCCTCGATCTCCTCGTCCTCGCGGCGATCCTGCTCGGGACCTTGGCATACTTCACCAAGGGCACGTACTGGGGCGTCGTCAAGGACCCCTACGCCAACGCCTTTGCCAACGCGAACGGCGCAAAGGCTGGGCGCACGCGGAACATTGTCGAGAAACTCGAGGAGACCGGCAAGAACTGCGTCATCTTCTATGGCTCTCAGACCGGTACCGCCGAGGATTACGCCTCGCGTCTTGCCAAGGAGGGCAAGAGCCGCTTCGGTCTGGACACCATGGTCGCCGACCTTGAAGAGTACGACTTCGAAAACCTCGACGCCATTCCCAACGACAAGATCATCATGTTTGTCCTGGCCACCTACGGCGAGGGCGAGCCCACGGACAACGCCGTCGAGTTCTACGAGTTCATCACCGCCGACGACGTGACCCTGTCCGAGAGCAACGACCCCCCGCTCGGTAATCTCAACTATGTCGCGTTTGGCCTCGGAAACAACACCTACGAGCACTACAACTCCATGGTTCGCAACGTCGACAAGGCGCTCCAGAAGCTCGGCGCTCACCGCATTGGCGACGCTGGCGAGGGTGATGACGGTGCCGGCACCATGGAAGAGGATTTCTTGGCCTGGAAGGACCCTATGTGGGCTGCGCTGGCATCCAAGATGGGTCTCGAGGAGCGTGAGGCTGTTTACGAGCCAATCTTCGGCATTGTCGCTCGCGACAACCTGACACCCGAGTCCCCCGAGGTCTACCTCGGAGAGCCCAACAAGATGCACCTCGAGGGCACCGCCAAAGGCCCCTTCAACGCTCACAACCCCTACATTGCGCCCATTGTTGAGTCTCGCGAGCTGTTCTCGACCAAGGACCGAAACTGCCTCCACATGGACGTTGATGTGAGCGGCTCGAACCTCTCGTACCAGACCGGCGATCACATCGCCATTTGGCCCACAAACCCCGGCGCTGAGGTTGATCGATTCCTGGATGCGATTGGCTTGACGGAAAAGAGAAACGAGGTTGTCAGCGTCAAGGCACTGGAGCCGACAGCGAAGGTTCCGTTCCCGACTCCCACGACATACGACGCCATCGTTCGGTACCACTTGGAAATTTGCGCTCCCGTTTCGCGCCAATTTGTCTCGACGCTTGCTGCCTTCTCCCCCACGGAGGAGATCAAGGCCGAGATGACAAGGCTAGGCAACGACAAGGACTATTTCCACAACAAGACGGGCCCCCAGTTTTACAACATCGCGCGACTCTTGGACTCGGTTGGAAAGGGCGAAAAGTGGTCCAACATTCCCTTCTCGGCTTTCATTGAGGGTTTGAACAAGCTGCAGCCCCGCTACTACTCGATTTCCTCTTCGTCGCTCGTCCAGCCCAAGAAGATTTCCATCACCGCGGTAGTCGAGTCTCAGATGATTCCCGGGCGCAAGGATCCGTTCCGCGGCGTTGCCACCAATTATCTCTTCGCCCTGAAGCAAAAGCAGCACGGCGACCCCAACCCGGAGCCGTTCGGCCAAACTTACGAGATCACTGGCCCGCGCAATAAGTACGATGGAATTCACGTTCCCGTTCACGTCCGTCACTCCAACTTTAAGCTGCCTTCGGACCCTGGCAAGCCCGTCATCATGATTGGCCCGGGTACCGGTGTTGCGCCATTCCGAGGTTTCGTCCAGGAGCGTGCTAAGCAGGCACTGGACGGTGCCCAAGTCGGCCGAACTCTTCTGTTCTTTGGCTGCCGCAAGAGCACCGAGGATTTCATGTACGAGGCTGAGTGGGCCGTAAGTTTTCAGTTACTGAGGAGAGTGAAAGGGTGCAATCGCTGACCATACGCGCAGGAATACAAGAAGGCTCTGGGCGACAAGTTCGAGATGATCACGGCCTTTTCTCGTGAGACCAACAAGAAGGTCTACGTGCAACATCGACTCAAGGAGCGAGCCAAGGAGGTCAATGAACTTCTGGCGCAGAAGGCTTTCTTCTACGTTTGCGGTGACGCTGCCAACATGGCTCGCGAGGTCAACACAGTTCTTGCTCAGATCATCGCCGAGGGTCGTGGCGTCTCAGAACAGAAGGGTGAGGAGGTGGTCAAGCACATGAGAGCAGCCAACCAGTACCAGGTACGTCGCCCGTTTCGGAAAAAAAAAAGGATGACGAGCTCTTGCTAACTGCTGCGCGCTTTCACAGGAGGACGTCTGGTCCTAGATCATAGAGCAGCCCATTACGGGACGACTTGCGTGATGTTTGATGCATGACGGGTTCATGACTGGGAGCTGCATTACTACTCAGGAGCGATTACTCCCTCTACTTTCATCATTAATGCGTATTAGACACCATCTACATAGAGAGTTTATTACCGGGATTTTGAGGCTAGGAGGCGTCTTACCGATATTGCTGACCTTGCGTCGTGATCGTACTCCGCAACTTTCAATGTAATGGTAGCATTTCCTCTGCAAACAGACGTCACAGCTGCCACATGGACGGCTATGTTGCCCGTTCCAGCCAAGGACGAAACGCATGAATCCGGCATGATCGATAATGCGCAACTGCAGAGGGCCGACACCCCAACAGCTATTGGCAGACGAAGTATTCCTGCACTTTGCAGCTGACAACCTTCGATTGGCCAGACAAATATGATCATATCTGCGGGGTGGCGAGTTTCATCAATTAGAAGCAACCTCCGCCTAACATTATCGACATCATTCGTGAGAGGTCAACGGTGAGCGCCCGCCGATTGCCGAAACTCGGCCGCCCTACGAATCATCGTCGTCCGAAGTTGTTTCAACAGCTAGTGGCGTCTTCTCTCTTCCCCCCGCCTAGTTCCAGACCAGAGGCCCTGCCTATCGTCATTGCTTTTTCGGCTCTCATTCAGGCTTAGATCACGCTCGTCCCGCGCATCGCCTCCCTTGCGTCTGAGAAATTCAACAGGGCTCGGTGCTATGCAGCTGCAGCTCATCAACCTCCCCGATGGCCGCCAAAGCGGCGAGCGAGCGACGAGCGATGAAGCCAGAGACTGAGGCTTTCTGGGCCAGGCAAGCATGTTGCGGCTCCAGGGGACCACGGATAAGCTTCAGCTTGTGACAGCACCGATAAATGGCTTCTGGCGGCCTTCGGGAACTCGTCCTGGGGAATGGCACTCGTTTCATTGACACACAAAGGGGCAATACTGCGACGTCTGTCCCCGTTCAGTTGAGCCGCGGTTCGCAGCGGTTGGAAGCATGTCTCATGGTGAGGAATGCCAGGCACGTCTTGGCCCCATCTTCGCTGGCCCGCAGCAAAAAGCAACCTTCCGTCTCTGGATAGTGGGATGGTTTGGTGAAGCTTACAATGTCACGAGCAAAGGAAAAAATTAGCAAGCTGCTGCAAACATGTCCGAGCTCTCGCCTTGCGTCGGCCTGCTGCGTGGTTGTAGGCCAGCATCCTGGGCACGAAACGCAAGGCCGTTCCCGGGCTGATGGGGGGTTGGCATCAAGGGTTGAACAGAATACCCCCATTGGCTTGGAACAATGTCGATGCAACTTGCAGTACGGCACCACAGCCGTGATGCTGGTTCGCTGAATGCCCCTGGCGGTGCCCCAGGTGAATCACGGGCGGCAGTGTCTGAGAGACAGCAAAAAGTAACGACACGGAGCGACAGAGACTTCGACTACAGCAATTCCATCATGCTTCCCATTTAGCATCCACTCATCCCACTCCTCTTGTTGCCGTTTTCCGAATCCTGCTCTGTGATTCTGCCAAAGCCTCGTTGACTCCTCGCTCTGGCTCAGTCCGCCCATCTCATCGTCGTATCGCCATCACTTATTCAGTATCCTTAGGCCGTTTTTTCTGCAAGTGTCGTGGCGTTTACCCAGGCCCGTCGCATCTTGCTGCTACTCGGGTCATCGATTAGTCGATTGGAATATCAACTGGGGCGTGCGAAGGAGGCCATCAATTTTATGTGAAGCGAAAGAGGAGCCTGACATCTCGAGAAGTCCCTTGTTGAAGGAGCGAGGTGTTTCCGTTTGCGCTCTTGCACATCTAGGAAACAAGCGAGTACCGCATCTTACCCTTGTTTCCCGGTATACCAGGCCTAAGATCGTCGATTGACTTCGCCACAATCTCTCCGATTTGAATCCCGCCGAGCCGTGTGTCCTTTGTTGGCTGCTCAGCTTGCACCAGCTCTTCCCTCAACTCTCTCGCCTTGGAATTATTGGAGGTCGAGGGGGCAGCGGAAGGTAGCAAACGATAACAGACATTCTCCGGGTCGGCATCGTGGTAGGGGGAGGCGGAGGCAGAACAAGTGTGGCACATTCGTCGATACAGCAGGCAAGAACACGTTGCGGAGGTCGCGATATCGCTCTCCGTGCAGTGTAGCGGCAGTCCAGCCTGCACCTTGGCCCGTGTCTTCGGATATCTGGACGTCAGGGACGAAGGTAGAGCACCAGCTTGGCAGTGCGGCGTGGTTGATCAGGTCAGGTCTGGCCGGCGCCGTGTGCGGCAGTGAACATCCATATCGCACCCGACCTCAGCCTCAGGAGCGTCTCCTATACCGCTGGAAGGCACCCAGGGGAAACCGACCGCAGATATTGAAACGGCAGCCACCAAGAACCTAGACGGAACTGGTCGTCGCTCAGTCTCCGACTGCCGTTGAACGTGCCCCAGCACCGAGGTCAGGTAGGCACTGAACTGAGCCCCGAGCAGCAATGGGCGGAAGCTGGCTCAACTGCCGAGCACTGCAACTCACAGCACTTCACAGCGCTGCACTCGAGCTGCCCGCGTCTCCGCGCCGCTGCTCTTGACCTCGACCCCGGGCTGCCGTTTCTCAGCTCGCGTCATCTTCACTCTTCATCCCACCCTCCTCCACGCCCTCCATCCGAGCCTTCGCAGCGCAGGGCCGTCCGACGAATAGCTTACCGACGTCCTTTCCATTTCCTTCCTCGCTACCTTGGACACAGCATCGCAATTACCGCCCGTCAGCAGCTCTTAAGCATTAGGTAAGTCGGTCCGCCTCCTCGTCATCTGCTCCCTTCGGCCGGTGCTCGCTCTACTCTTCTCCTTTTCCTGTCTTCACAGCATCACCGCGCGGGCTCACGATCCTCTTGTTCTCGATTTTCTTGCAGACAGGGCCATCTCCCAAAGACCCATCTGTACGATAGCTTGTTCTATCTTACTTACCCTCGTTTCATCTCAGTGGTCGTCTTGGTAACAACATTTGCCTTCGTCGCTCACGAGCCGCTTGCACCATCACCTCAGCTAGTCGGGTAGACGCGACAAGGTCAGTCGTCTCTTGTCTGATCCTTGCTTCCATTCTTTGGTTCCGTCTCGAGTCGCCTCTGTGCCCTTCCCGGCCTTGCGACTGTTCCCGTCCCCCTTTTCCATCCCTCTTCACTCCCCGTCGTGTTTCGCAGCTTTGTTCTGCCAGAAGATGTGTTGCACCGAGTTCGGCCTACTTCGCCCAAATTTTCAATCATACCATGCTGGCTTCACTCCGGATTGCAGAAAGCCGAAGGCCGCTTTGCTCATTAATCGTGTACAGATTTGTGTCTCATTGTCGAATTGTCATCATCTCCCGCCATCCTGCGAAGCGAATCTGTGGCTTCTGGAGTAAGTCTCTACGACCTCCCACGTTGATAAGGGTACATCTCTCCTGTTTGAGTTGCAAAATTGATGGGGGGAAGACGACCGAGCTGCTGTCGTTCCAAGAGTTTTCTCTTTCATCCCTTGTATATATGCTCCACGGCCTCTCTATTCGACTCGCGATACCCGAGCCGAGAGTTCACTTTTGCCCTCCCAGCATTTCATAAGTCGATTGCCGAGTCCTCACAATCGCAATGCAAGGTCATGGCTGACTTTTCTTTCCCACAGGCAACCTACAAGTCGTATCGTCACCAGACTTCGATCGACCATAAAATGGACGGCAGCACTGGACTCGCTGCTCCCTACCTCACCAACGCGACTGGGCGCAATATTCATGGCCACGGTCCCACGCACGCGGGTGTGGAACACATGATGAGCCAGTTTGCCGGTCTGTCACTTGGGGGTTTGGGAATGCCTAGCAACTCCGGCCCGCTCCCCATGGGGCCTGGCCACTTCATGGTCGGATCCGATGGGCAGTTCGTTCTTGCTCCGATGCCTACTGCTCAGCCCATGGGCATAGGCCATGCCCAGGATAACCCTTACAACAACTTTGCAATGTCTGCTGGCGGCTACGGCGCCCCTTACGTCGGCCTGCCCATGCCACTCATGCCCTTCACCCCGGGTCGAACCAATCCTGGACAGCCTCGCATGGAGCGTGGAAACTCTGATGTCCCAGGTCTCGAGAACCGCCGTGGCTCCTACTCTACCACGGAATCGACCCCGGCGACCCCCTTTTACGGCGCCATGTCTCAGCGCGATGGCTGCCCACGCGTTGCAAGCCTCGATCGCTCTGCATACACAACGCCATCTCCCCAACAGGTGGGCCTCACCAATCTCCATGCGGATTCTGCCAAAGCGACAATCGCCACGGTGTCCGACCGAACCATTGATGAGCTCCTCAAGAAGGAACCTGCCATACCCAGGGCTGTTCCAGCTGTCTTCACGCCCCCGGGTCAGATGAAGAGCCTTGAGCAGAGCCTTGAGAATCGTATCCCGGGCAACCGCAACGTTTATATCCGTGGGCTTCATCCGACGACGGATGACGGATTGCTCTATGAGTTTGCGTCGCGTTTTGGACCCGTTGAGACTTCCAAAGCCATCATTGACACGAACACGGGAGCATGCAAAGGGTATATTCCCAGCCATCGACGGTGAACCCAATAAGGCTAACTGCTTGAAGATTCGGATTCGCCAAATTTTGTGAGGTCCAGGACTCCGAGTTATGCATTCGAGGGTTCCACCGCCTGGGATACGAAGTCGGATTTGCTCGAGTAAGTCCCCCATTCTGCTGTCACAACGGTGTATATTGACTGTCTCAGGAATCCTTCAACTCGAGACTCAAGGCCGAAGGCGATGAAGGCTCCACAAACTTGTACATCTCCAACTTGCCCAAGAGCTTGACTGAGGTGGTATGTCTACGCTAAAAGGGACCATAAATGGCGTTGTGCCCGGCTGACCTTCCACAGGAACTCGCAACTATCTTCCTCGGTTATACCATCCTGTCAAGCAAGATCCTCCGAGACAGCATGGGCAACAGCCGTGGCGTTGGCTTTGCTCGGTAAAGTCAAGTCCCCATCGCAGACCAGAGTACTTCAGCTAATATGCCTGCCAGCTTCGAGTCCCGCGATATCTGCGATGAAGTGATCCGGAAGTTTAACGGTGTCAGCATTGGCGATGAGGCTCTCCTCATGAACATTCGCTACGCAGACACTCCCGCTCAGAAGGAGCTCAAGCGCGTCACCGCCGAGCGTCGCCAGTTTCGTACAAACGAGTACAACATTGGCGCCTACGGCACTCCCCTCGTGGGTATGAGTCCGACTTTGTACGGCCAGCAGCCCCAGTGGCAACGCGCCCTTCAGATTCGAAGGTGAGCATCTCCAATCCGCACTCAACCGGCATTTTCTAAATAAATGATTTCTCAGCGGCATTTCGACGTCTTCAAATGATGATGTCAACGTGATGAGACACTCGGGAGCCCGTCGGGGATTGTCCGAGTATGCTCCGCGTCTTAGCATCTTCAGCACGTACTGACTTCTCAACCAGGACGGCCACGAGCGCGAGTGCGGACGCTGTTTCTACCCCCAACTCCTCGGAGTGTGACGAGGGCGTTACGATTCACGCGGACCCAACCGTCGTCGCCGTCACTGACGAGAATGTTCAGCTGTCACCCTCAGCTGATGACGTGTTGAAGAAGGAGGCTAAATGAGGTGTCGTTTGGAGGCCAGGTGTTATTTCATTGTCTCTGGCGTATCATGTGTCATGCGCATTATTCTCGCTTCTTTTGGTGCCGTCCCTTTGGAGCCGCAGACTTGAGGCATCACGACATCATTATGCCATGGCGGAGCATTTTATGATCTGAAGATAGCCGACACTACTGATGAGCTGCATGATCAAAAAGGTCCCATCTTACACACTTTGTACTTTAGATCAGGGAACGGAAGCTGTGACGGAACAGGGAGTGTATAGCCAGGCATTGTAATGGAAGACCAGGTCATCTTGAGCTCCGTGTGCTTTGCCGCCCGTCATTGAAAGGGTTGAACCTTGATGTTCCTTGCTTCTCCAAAATGGGTATCATGATTCTTTTTCGCCCTACCTTAAGTCTATACTGCTAGCTTCGACATGTCCTGCTGAACCACATCTGTGGGATCGGTACTTTGCGAGGCATGCGACTCCTCCGCTGGCTTGCCACTTGGCCCGCCCCGATCTGCACCTTCGAGAGATGGCTCCCCGGAGAAGTCATCCTCTGTTCCGAGCACTACAGGCCCCTGTTCACCTTCATCCTCGTCCTCACCGTCTTCGTCGTCATATTCGTCTTCGCTGTCATCCTCGTCATCTTCATCGTCCTCGTCGTCGCCCTCCCCTGAAGCATTTTTGGCCTCCAACTTGGCAGCTTTCTCCTTAATCGCCGCCTCGAGGTCTTTGAGCATCTTCTTTGTAAATCCAGACGCCTCGACTGTAGCATCCAATCGCTTGGCGCCATCTTTCCCAACAAGCTTCTTCGCGTCCTTGAAGAACGGCCCCGGCTTCGTGCCAGTGAAGTGGAATCGACGTTCAAAGAATCGCTTGATGCAGTTGACATCGCGGTCAAAGTACATCTCGGCGTTTTGATGCTGCATGGAAACCATTTGAGGGAAGTCAATGACCACAGGCTCAAGCTTGAGCACCTCTTGTCCGTCCTCGGATGTTGTCTTGACTTCCTTGATCAAGATGTTGAACTCGTTAAAGTCGCCGTGGATGAGACCATTGCTGGCGAATCGCAAGATGAGAGCGATGAGGTCCGCGTACAAGGATGCTGGGTCGGGGACTGTCGTAATCTGCCGAAGGGGAAAAGCGTCGATGAGAGTCATGACGATGGTATGCCGGGACTGCGCCAGCGGCACTGGGACCGGGTAGCCCTCTTCATGCAGCGCCTTCATAAAGGCAAACTCCTTCATAGCAGCGAGCCTTGACAGGTACATCCATGACCCGGTCGCGCGGTTCTTGAGGTAATCCCGGTTCGACTTGACGGACCGAAACGATATTCTGCCCAGACGGTGAATCTTCAATATCCGCTGCGCACCAGTGTGATCGGCAACAATCATGATGTCGCTCTCTTTTCCCACTCCTACGCGGGTTCCAACGCTGTAGAGGTCTTTCCGGCTGGCGTGGGTGTGCAACGCGAGGTAGTCGAGACCGCCGTAAGTCAGGCGGTAGCCATCATACTTGGCTTCTTTGACCTTAGAGATAAGGCCGACTTTGGCGAGAGCTGATATGCTCCTGTGTACACCGTTTGCACCCCCTCGAAGGCGTGACAGCTTTTCGATTAATGGCGTGGGCACAAGTTCGTGGTTTTTGCTGCCCATTTCAACCTAAGCATGGCCATTAGGGTTGTCCGACTATCGGTCGCATACAAGGGTCATACCGCAGTGAGAACCCGCCAATCCTCCGACGCCAAATGGCGCATTGCTCGCGTGTCCAGCTTCATGGCGTCTGAGATTCAATCTTTGGTCGGTAGTGTGACTTGCCGTGCAGGGAGCTGCCGCTGTATACGTGGGGTTTTGCTCGATGTTGGCGGCGGGGTGAGGCGATCAAAGAAATTTGGCCGATAAGATCTAATCGATAGCGCTAGGATGACATCGTAGCGGAACAACATTTCGGAAGTCGTCGCACCTAATGCGACACGTGACTGCGAGGCTGGGCCTTCCGTGGCAGGCTCCAGCGCCTCGCGTAACCAGAGCTAAGGCCGCTGGGCGGAAGCAACCTCTGGAGCTCTACTGTCATCCACGTCGTTCACCCCTCCCACCACTTCCAGTACACACCAGCGACATCTTTAGAGTTGGGCAAAGACGCGCTTGTCCGCCACAGGCTCCGAAAATCAATTATTCCCCGGCGCCTCGTCAGCCAACTTCCCGTCCGTCCATTTGTCCGTCCCCAACCAGAGCTCAAGCGAGAGCTCGTATCTCAACGTCACCATGGCTCAGGACAGCGATGCGCCAAAGTCGGTTGACAAGGGCAAGGGAAAGGTCGTGGACGAATCAAAGGATGAGAAGCCCATCGTTAACGGCAAGAAGGAGGAGGACAAGAAGGATGGTACGCATTGTCGAGCCGGACTAGATTGGCAATCTGTCGCTGACCAAGCACCAGCCGCCGAGGAGGAACTCAACGAGGAAGACCAGCAGCTGAAGAACGAGCTGGACATGATGGTGGAACGCTTGACAGTGAGTGCCACCGACGCAGGCTTTGACTGGCGATAATTGTGACCCTGACCAACCCCTTCTGCAGGAGTCCAACACGGAACTCCACAAGACCGCTCTGGAAGCGATGAAGACCTCTATCAAGACCTCGACATCCTCTATGACTGCGGTGCCGAAGCCTCTGAAGTTTCTCAGACCACACTACGAGACGTTGACCAAGCTGTACGACGATTGGCCCGAGAGCGAGAACAAGACATCGCTAGCGGACGTTCTCTCCGTCATTGGCATGACGTACTCGGACGAAGACAAACAAGAGACACTCAAGTACAGGCTGCTCGCCCCTACGTCAGATATCTCCTCCTGGGGCCACGAATATGTCCGGCATCTGGCGCTGGAGATTGGCGAGGTGTATGGCAAGCGCATTGCTGCCGACGAGCCCACAAAGGACCTGGTCGATCTGGCCTTGATCCTGGTACCCCTCTTCATCAAGAGCAACGCCGAGGCTGATGCCGTGGATCTGATGAGCGAGCTAGAGATTATCGAGGAGACGCCGAAGTTTGTCGACGAGGAGACGTACGCACGAGTATGCCTATACATGGTCAGCATGGTCAACCTCCTCACTTACCCCGACAACGAGCTTTTCCTGCGGACCGCACACAAGATCTACATCGAGCACAAGCAATTTGCTCAGGCCATGGTCCTTGCCATTCGCCTGCACGATGTAGATCTGATCAAGGCCGATTTCGACCAGGCCGAGGACCCCGCGCTGAAGAAGCAGCTCGCCTTCTTGATCGCCCGCCAGCGGATAGTCGTCGACTTGCCTGAAGACACCGAGGAAGAGGAGGTGTACTGGGAGTGCTTGTCTAACCTGAAACTGTCGGAGCACTTCAAGTCGCTGGCCAAGGAGCTGAACATTCTGGACCCCAAGACGACTGAGGACATTTACAAGAGCCATCTGGAGAGCAGCCGAGTGGCTGGGATGACAAACCTCGACTCTGCTCGGCATAATCTCGCGGCTGGCTTCGTCAATGCCTTTGTCAACGCTGGCTACGGCAACGACAAGATGATGCTCGTGGACGGCGAGAAGGAGACATGGGTTTGGAAGACCAAGGCGGACGGTATGATGTCCACGGTCGCGTCATTGGGTACCTTGTTGCTGTGGGACATTGAAAATGGCCTCGACAAGATCGACAAGTACACCTATGCTACCGAACCCGAAATCTCGGCTGGTGCAATGCTCGCCATTGGCATCATGAACTCTGGCGTTCGGATAGATTCAGAACCGGCTCTGGCGCTCCTGGGCGACGCAGACAAGCTCCATCACTCGAACCCCTTGGTCAGAACGGCTTGCATCATGGGCCTGGGCCTGTCTTACGCCGGCTCCAACAAAGAAGAAGTGCTGGAGCTGCTGCTCCCGATCATCAGCGATTCTTCGCAAGAAATGCAGATATCGGCAATGGCAGCTTTGGCTTGCGGCTTGATCTTCGTTGGATCGTCGCACCCGGATGTCTCTGAGGCTATTGTCACGACCCTGATGGATGAGGACCGAAAGAACCAGTTGACGGACAAGTGGACGCGATTCCTGGCTCTGGGCCTAGGCCTGCTGTTTTTCGGTCGGCAAGAAGAGGTCGATGTTATCTTGGAAACCCTCAAGGCTGTCGATCACCCCATGGCCAAGCCAACGGCCGTGCTTGCCGAGATATGTGCTTGGGCTGGCACCGGCGCCGTGCTAAAGATCCAGGAGCTCTTGCACATCTGTAACGAGCATAAGGAGGAGTCTGACGATAAGAAGGGCGACGAACTCCTTCAGGCTTATGCCGTGATCGGCATTGCGTTGGTGGCCATGGGTGAGGATGTTGGCCAGGAAATGGTGTTGCGGCAGTTTGGCCACCTCATGCACTACGGAGAAGCCAATATTCGCAAGGCCGTACCTCTGGCTATGGGCTTGATCAGCCCGAGCAACCCGCAGATGAAGGTCTACGATACGCTGTCCAGATACACCCACGATACGGACCCCGAGGTCGCTATCAACGCCATCTTCGCCATGGGCATGCTCGGTGCCGGCACCAACAACGCTAGACTGGCTCAGCTGCTCAGGCAGCTGGCCAGCTACTACCACCGCGACCAGGACGCTCTCTTCATGGTCCGCATCGCCCAGGGTCTCTTGCACATGGGTAAGGGTACCCTCTCTATCAACCCTTTCCACACGGATCGCCAGGTCCTTTCTCACGTTGCCACCGCTGGTCTTTTGGCCACCATGGTCGCCATGATCGATCCCAAGGAGTTCATCACGGGCACCTCGCACTACCTCCTCTACTTCCTCGTGCCCGCCATGCACCCTCGCTTCCTCGTCACGCTTGACGAGCAATTGAAGCCGCTCAAGGTCAATGTCCGCGTGGGTCAGGCCGTGGATGTCGTCGGCCAGGCTGGTCGCCCCAAGACTATTACCGGGTGGCAGACACAGAGCACCCCGGTGCTCCTGGGCTACGGAGAGCGTGCGGAGCTGGAGGATGAGGAGTACATTAGCCTAAACAGCACGCTAGAAGGCTTGGTAATTCTGCGAAAGGTACAGTACCCCAGCCATCGACCTACTGGAGAGCAGGCACTGACCGACTTGAACAGAACCCCGAATGGGAGAACGACAAATAGACAGGCAGGGGTCGGAGTTGCGCAGGGCGCTTCGTTGGGGAAGAGGACAGCGCTCTTACACCATGTATAGTAATTTCTGTAAGCGGCAAACAGTGCTTCGCGCGCAGCTATGCATTGATAGAGGGCCCGAAAATACAAATCTATCGCGAGTCGAAACATCACAGATGGGGCACGGGTCGGCATTGATTGCTCTTGTCCCCTAAGTCATTTGTCTTTTTGAGATATTCAAGATCCTACTCCCCATCCGTGGGGTGTCGTAAATGCTAAACGCAACTACCGCTACCTCGGATCCGGGCCAAACGTCTCCCCCTCGGCAACCGTTCTATATGAGCAAGCTTGCCAGTCACACCCTTGCTTATACACCTCCGTGCCCCACCAGCTAAAGTCCTTCATCAGGCCGGTATATATGAAGCCAAAGAAGACGACGACGATGCCGAAGGCGAGGCCCGAGTCGAGGGCGGCGCTGAGGGTCATGGTGTACTTGCCCCACCAGGCGCTGGCGCGGCGCTTGATGAGGTAGTTGAAGACGTAGCAGACAACGAACCAGACGGAAAAATTGAGCCCCGTAGCAGGCGGGATCCAGCCCATGGCGCCAAAGATGACAGGGAGGTTGACCTTGCGGAAGATGCTGCGGCGCTTGTGGCGAGCGTACAGCCAGAGGGGGATGGGCAGGAAGGCGCCCAGCGGGAAGCACCAGACGAGGGCGCGGTAGATGGCCTTGGGGCCGAAGAACTCGCCGGGGCCGACGACGCCCCAGAGGATGGAGCCATTGAAGTGGACGCGGGCGATGGGGCAGGTGAAGCCATTGACGGCCTCGGAGGTGCAGATGCCCTTTACGTTGGCGAACATCCAGTTGAGCACGCCGATCTGGGTGACCGAGGAGACGAGCGTGGCGACGACCTGGACGAGGAACATGATGCGCGGCGGGATCTTCATGTAGTGGCCGAGCTTGAGGTCCGAGGCGAACTTGATGCCCTGCGCCGACGAGATGTAGCCGTAGGTGACGAAGACCATGTTGGCGATGGGGCGGCCCGGGAAGACGACGCCGCAGATGAGCTGGCAGATGAGGTATATGCTGCTGTGCTGGTTGGTGACGGCCATGATGATGCCGTTGGGGATGAAGAAGATGGCGCCGATGCCGAGGGCGAGCAGCAGGCCGTACCACGGCAGGTGAACGGGGTAGCTGCGCAAATGTTGGATTAGCATCACTCAGCAAGCCACGCCCAGGGGCAAACACTCACTACTCGACGACAAACATGCCGATAGCCGCCATGGACGCAGACGTCAGCAGATACCAAGTCAAAGGGGCATCCTTGTAGCGTTTCATGAGGCGGCTGTGGATGTCCTCGCGGCTCAGCAGGCCGTCCACGTTGGATGTCGAAGCAGACATGGGAGTGAAGGTGTCACTGCCGAGGGACGCGCTCGAGGCGGCGCGCGACTCGTTCATGGGTTGGTAAGCCGGTTTGCCATTCTCACGCGCCTCTTCCAAAGCCTTTTTCCACGTTCGCCAGATATCCTGTCCGTGCCAACACAAGGTATGAGTCAAGAGGGCGGCGAGTCCGGCAAATTGTACGCCGTAGCTGAGCATGTAGGTCACGGGCAGGAAGACCCTGCTGTAATTGGCGTAGGCTTCTCTGTCAAAGAGGAAGTCTGGTGTCAGGATTTTGCCGACGTCGTAGATCTTGCCCGTGTTGTCAAACACGCCCGCGGAGAGTATCGGCATGTACGAGGAATAGAGCACGTTGGAGTAGTAAAATAGGGGGGCAATAATCCACATGACAATGGCCAACCCGCCAATGACATTCATGGCAGCCCAGAAAGGCACGAGGAGAGGTGAGCCGACGTAAGTGATTTGCGCCCAGTCAAAGGTCATGGGGAAGAGCCCGAGGCCCGAGGCGACGCCAAACAAGTTGGCGATGACGACGTTCTTGGGTGCGAACCAGGTAACGACGCTAAAGTAGCTGAGGGCGGGGAACAGCAGGCCCGGCAGGAAGTAAAAGGCGAATGCACCGCCCCAGACGATGTAGAAGAACTTCCAGCGGCTGATGGTCCAGCCGTTGGCCGGCTTGTTGTCCTGCTTGTGTAGGGTCGAGAACATGGCTGCCGACATGAGCGTGCCTGGCCATATCATGCCGCTCGGGCGGACCAGGAAGCGGCGGGTCATGCCAGCGAAGCCGTAGCCCAGAACCTGCGTCGAGATGGTCAGGAGGAGCTGGTAGATGATGGGCGCCTCCTGGTTGTAAAACTGCGTCTGCTCCACGATGACGTCCGTAGCGAAGGCGAAGCCAAAGGCAACATTGCTGCTGACATAGACGCATGTGTGCTCCTTCTCGTTCCATCTCCCCTGAGCCAGCCAGAGGCGCCAGGAGTTGGCTTTCTTGGTGCCCCGGGCAGAAGCCCCAGGCTCGGCCAGCGACGGCCTGCGGACGCCGTCGACGAAATCTTCTTTGGGGTCATAAGGTCGTTTCAAAAGATAGTCCCACAAGTGGCCCAGGGGATGAACGAGAAGCAAAGCAATAACGGGAGTGATGGCGACGCTAGGGTATCGTAAGGAGAAGAACAAGTTCGTAGACGAGCCGAGTATGGAGAACAGAACGGAGAGGCACCACATCCGGGGCGTATTGATGGAAAGGGTAGTGTCGTCGGTTGGGGAGACGGAGACTCGAACCGCCTCGTGGGGGGAGTTTTCTTCGTGGTCGCGTTCGGAAGAGCGATCATCGTCGAGCGCTAGCTCGTCGTCGGTGGTCAAGTCGTCGTCCTTGACCTGGTCGAGGATCTCGCCAGATATCGGGGCCTCTGCCAGCCCGAAGCGGCCCTCGAGGCCCGAGACGAGGGCGGCGCCGTCGAGATCCTCCGACTTGCGTGATGACTGCCTCGACACCAGGGAGCGCTTGGAGCTGAAACTCCTCCGGCTCCTGGTGGCGCCGCGAACGCGGCGAAGCGGGTGGGCGTCGTCGTTGTCATCGTCATCGGAATCGCTGTCGGCGGGGGAGGCATTGCGGTTGGGCGTCACGGCGACGGAGCCGTAAGGCGAGGACTCGTGCCGAGAGGCGCCGTCGGCGGAGAGCAGAAAAGGCGTCTTCTTGGAAGCCATGCCGCCGTCGTGGTCATCAGGATGCTGGGGGCCAGGACCAAGAGCTGGGTCCGCTATTGCCTCGCTGGCTCCTGGAGAGGGGTGGGCATGGTGAGAAGTAATATGAGAGGGCGAGGCGGCGAGGGAAGACGTCGTGTCTCGGAGATGCGAGGCGTGAGGCTCCGGGGCTGCACGACGAGCAGCGGAGGGCGTGGATGCCAGGGTCTGCAGCTGGACGGCCTCATGCAGATGGGAGGAGTCACCGTACACGTACTCGAGCACCCTGGCTTGGGCCAGCGAGGAGGAGGAGGAGGCAGACGCAGACGAGGGAGAGTTAGCGGTGGTGCCGGTCTTGAGCCTGGAAGTGGACTTGGTCGTCTCGGTGCGCCGGCCCATGGCGGGGCTGGACGGGTTAGACGATGGAGGCGGCGGGGGCCTCAGGGAAGAAGACGAGAGGAGCCCGACGATGGGAGCGCTAACGCACGGCGGGCTCTAGCGGGTTGCAGGACACACGGCAAGCAGTGGAAGGTTCGGGCGCCGTAGTAGCATCAGCAGCAGCGTAAGGCGGCCGATTGGGATCGCCGCGCGTGTTTCGCCCTTGGGGGTTTGGCTGAGGTGTCGCGTCGTCGTCACCGGCTGAGTGGGTGGGGGATGCAATGGAACGGTTAGGGACGACAGCTGCCTGAATCCTGGGCTTCGCCAACGCCCTTGTCGCGTGGGGTCGTTGGCCTATTCACAGGCTCTGCGCGGGCCGTCGGTTGGAGGGGTTGGAGGGCTAACGGCCAGGTAAGTCAGCTTGTTGTGGTTGGTGAGGTAGCAAGGATGCCAGGCGGGCCAGGCCGCACTCTAAGACTTGAGGCTGGCCTGGCTGCCTGGGTTTGTCAGCGATCGGATCACGTCCTCGACGACGACGACGACCGACGATGACAATCCCGGCGAAGAGTCACGCTGGCCGGGACGGGGTAACAGGCAAGACAGGGGCCAGGTTTCTTTGGAACAATTCTCGAGAAGCCACCACGCGCACGCGGGCGGCAGGTCATCCAAGTCATCCCACCGTTCTCCGAGCACTCGCGTGTGCGTGCGTGCGTCGACGCTGCGAGCTCGCTGGACGTCCAGGGAGGCGAAAATTGCCGAATCTATTTGGCGCGCACGCTGCAATTGGACCGTCCACGAGGAGTCATGGAACCCTGCATCAGCATACCGCGCTTGGCGGGGGGTGGAATGCAGCACGCACGAGCGACGAGCTTCCTCATGCCTGCAGTCCGTCGACAAGCAGCGCGGCGGACCCTGTATGCCTGTCATGGGCCTACGCCTAGACAAGGAAGTGCGGCAGATGCAGATCCTTGTCGTATGTCTGTCGCGTCTCCCACACTTCTCTCGTGAATCTTTTCAAGCTTTCCAAGCTCCCATTGCGCGGTGTTGTACGGGGGCGCCGTTAGGTTCGACTCTGCCACGCGCGTACGAAGCTGCCGTGCCGCGAGTATCTTGTTCGTTTCAATGCACTCGTCACGCCAAACACCTCTCGACACAACAAGGGTTTCGTCAAAACTCGATATCAAAGAAACTTCACAGAGCAAGGTCAAGCTGGTAGCGTCATTAAGTTAGTGGTTCGTTCGGGTGGCTGGAGCCTACAGGCGATTTGTCGTACCCGCTGCGGAACCACGCAACACAGTCAACCTAGGTACGAGCACGAGCACTCGTAGGCATGCGGCCAGAAACGGCAACCCGGCCAGTCGATGGCCACAGCCCGCGTCCGGAAACCACTCTTCTGGAAGTCCGTGCACACGATATACGAACGAGCAACCCCGAAACAGCGTTGATGGGCTTGCGCTCTTATGCACTTCCACTGGCGCCGGGCGGTTGGGCGCTGTTCCAGCATGGCCTTGTACGTGCAGAGGGCGCCCTTGGCGCTGTGGGGAGCCAATCGAGCGGCTGGACAGATCCACCCCATCCATTATTAACAGCGAGCGACACTGGGGCGGGCCGCAGAAAATGGATTCCTCGCGCGTGCAGGCGGTGATGCCCTGCAACACATCTCACGATCCATCAGCGCCAGGCTATCCCTTCGCCGGGCTCCATCCACCAGGTGCGGGCGAACTCGGGCTCGGACGGACTCCGCCCAAGACGCCTGATATGGCCGCCTCTCTGACCGCTGCAAAGCAGCAGCTGAGGAGCCTGGTCAAGCAGAGGCTCTCCGGTGTGCCTCAAGAGTCGGTCCTCGCTCAGAGTATGGCCGCCAGCGCATGCCACCTGCTCAGCCATTCCCGTCGCTCACCAGCGCATTGACAGGTCGCAATATATTCGAGGCCCTCAAGGAGTTCAAGCCCTACAGGGATGCCAACCGCATCAGCATATACCTGTCCATGCCGGCCGCCGAGGTGCAGACCGACGCCATCGTCCGCCATGCCCTCGACGCCGGCAAGCAGGTCTTTGTCCCGTACCTCCACAAGTCGCCCCTGGAGACGCCAAACACGCCCTCGCGCGTCATGGACATGGTCCATCTCAAGAGTGTCCAGGACTATGAGAGCCTGAAGCTGGATCGCTGGGGCATTCCCAGCATAGATCCGGCCACGGTCCACGAACGGCAGCGCATCCTCGGCGGGCCCGACGTCCACAGGTCGGACACGTCAACCCTGGATCTGATTCTGATGCCCGGTGTCGCCTTCGACTTTGACGAGGCCGGCTCTGTCCGGAGGCTCGGCCATGGCAAGGGATTCTACGACTTCTTCCTCAACAGGTACCTGGCCAAGGCGGATCCCTCCGGTCGCGGCCACAACAGACCACCACTGTTGCTGTACGGACTGGCGCTCGAGGAGCAGCTTCTCTCTGCCTCGTCAGGTGAGCATGTCCCCAGGGGACCGTACGACCGAAACCTGCACGGCTTGGTCCTGGGAAACGGAGAAATAAGAGAATCCCCAAACACCAGGATATGATGCTCTTCTGTCTTCGGCACTGCACATAAACGACGACGATGTTCGTCACTTCAACTGTAGCAATTAGATACGGTGCGCCATTATCCTAATTGGGAACCGTGGATTGGATACTGTCATGCACTGCCGTATGGTTGTTCTCCATTGCTGTGCTGTGGCGCTTCACCTCCAACCCTCGAAGGACAGAAATTGCCCGAGGCAAGCATACGGAGACGTAGGTGGCTCGGCAGCCAACCCTCCGGTCCTTGGGTAGCCAAAGGCGCCGAGCAATCTTGGGCCGCTTGTGCCATTCAAGCCGGGGGCTGCCTGCTTTTTTCTGGTTCGGATCAGCGCTATGCCTGCTTTAATATGGGTTAAAGCGATTGATCTTTCATCCCATTGACTCAATTAAACCCAGAGGCATCGTGCGCGGTCGCGACAACGGTCCATGTTGCGTCATGCACAGCAGCTTTGCTTGAGCTGCCCAGAGCGCGGAGCGGAAAAACCAGCGGCGGGTCCCCTGTCCTCGGGGCTCCCCTAAGATTCTCATTGCCCCGCCAAGGACGCCACGACCGCATGCCATCTCTAGAGTCAAACACCATCTTCAGGTGGGCTTTGTCCTTTTTCTTCTGGGCAATCCCGACGACAACAATACGCCGGCCGCTTTGCGCTCCTCACCTGCACGCCGTGCTACCCACCGCTCGCATCACTCTGTCCTCTCTTCGCGCCGCTCTTCCCCTGGTCAGTCCGCCTCAGCAGCGAGGCGAGGCTCGTATGCGCCGCCTCACCGTCTTGCGCTGAAGTCTCTCTCCGACCCATCCGCACATACAGTCTTCGTTTGGCGAATTCGCCGCATCACCCGCCATGGCTTCGAACGGTTCGCATGAGGCCTTTGCGCCGTCGGACGTCCTGGCCGCCGTCATGACGATGAGAAGCGGGGAGCAAGAGAACAAGACCAAGGCTCATCAGTATCTGGAGCGGTTCCAGAAATCCGTACGTCCTTGGCCGTCTGCTTCAACCTGCGTCTTGGAGCCTACTGACTGGATTGCTACTGCAGAAGGATTCGTGGGCTACCATCATGGGCATACTACAGTCCAAGGCTGAGCCCGAGGCAACCCTCTTCGCGGCCATCACTCTTCGCGGAAAGGTTGTAGCCAATTCGACACACGATGCGTGGAACGGTCGGGCTAATCACCTCGCAGTTGACTTACGATCTCTCCACACAAGTTCCCCCTAGCGAGCTTCCCGCGCTTCGAAGCCAGATCCTTCTGCTATTGAAGCACTTCGCTGCCGGGCCCAAGCCAATCCGAGTACAACTCTGTGTGTGCCTCGCCATTCTGGCCATACAGATGAAGGAATGGCACGATGTGCTGCCGTCTGTGGTTCAGTCCCTCGGCGACAGCCCCGAGAGCCACGCATGCATCCTTGATTTCTTGCGGGTTCTTCCCGAGGAGGTGACCGAGGGTCGCAAAATCACCCTGTCTGTACGTGGATCCATCAGCCCACCGACCCGACCGACACTTTTTCACGACATCACCTCGGTCGCTCTAATTCAGCATATCGTCAGAGTCTAATTGTTGGAAATAGGAAGAAGATATCGGGGCTCGAACACAGGCCCTGCTGGGAGACAACACGGACCAAGTCGTGCAGCTCCTCATCAACTATGCTCAGTCGTCGCGTAAGTTTCTGATGCGCGCAAGTATCCTGTCTAATGTGACGCTAATGACATTGCTGTAGCTGCGGCCGCTAGAAACCCTCAACTGATGGAATGTATTACCTCGTGGCTGAGAGAGGTTCCCGTTGCCAATATCGTCAGCTCCCCCTTGCTGGACGTCATATTCGACGGCGCTACGAGCGACGAATGCGGCCAGGAAGCATCGGAGACTCTGTGTGTGATGCTTAGGGAAACCAGCGATGTCGACGAGAGCCAGAGCGTCGTGCATGCTCTCTTCCCCCGCATCATCGCCTTGAAGCCACACATCCAGAAAGTGGTCGAAGAGGAAGACACCGAGAAGCTGAAGTCTTTGACCAAAGTGTTCGCTACTGCTGCCGAGAGCTGGGTTGTCGGGATTGCCCGTGAACCCACTCATTTCCGGCCACTGGTTGATGCCGTCCTCGAGTGCGCCGCGCGAGATGCCGATCGAGAGGTCATCGACAATACTTTCAGCTTCTGGTACGAGCTCAAGCAGTACCTCGTGCTGGAGAGATACATCCAGGGCCGGTTGGAGATGGTGGATGTCTACTCGAAGCTCGTCGACATTCTCCTCAAGCATCTGGAATACCCCAAACCGGACTCCGGAAACGAGGGAGATCTGTTTGACGGTGACCGTGAGCAGGAAGAGAAGTTCCGTGAATTCCGCCATCAGATGGGAGATACCTTGAAGGATTCGTGCGACGTCATGGGGGTTACCGAATGCTTGACCAAGGTACTTCACGCCATTCAGCTGTGGATGCAACACCACGCGGGCAAAGTCTCGGGCGCAAACGTCCCCCATTGGCAGGAGTTGGAAGCCCCCCTGTTTGCCATGCGTGCGCTTGGGCGCATGGTGGATAGGGAAGAGAGCATTGTCTTGCCGACGCTCATGCCGCTCCTGGTGCAAATTCCCAGTCACGAGAAGCTGCGCTTCGCGACGATCATGGTTCTCGGCAGATACACGGAGTGGACCGCGGCGCACCCCGAATACCTGGAGCCTCAGTTCAACTACATTGTCAATTCCTTCCAGTCCGACTCGCGAGAGATCATGAGGGCTGCGGCCCTGTCGATCAAGTTCTTCTGCACCGACTGCAAGCACCTGCTCAGCGGTCAGGTCTTGCAGCTTCAGACCTTTTATGACGAAATTCTGGACAAGCTCCCGGATCTGAGCAAGGAAGAAATAACCGAGGGTGTGGCTAATGTGGTTGCCGTGCAGCCTGTGTCGGAGACGTACCGCCTGCTCAAGCTGTACTGCGATCCTTTGGTGCAGAGGCTGATGCAGAAGGCCAACAACGCCACCGACGAAGAAGGCAAACTGGCATTGGCAGGTGAAAAATCCCCTCTAATATGCTGTTGCCAAGGCACACTGCTAACGGGACATAGACCATCTCCAACTCATCACGATATTTGTCCAGAACGTGATGCCTCTTGTCGGCCCCGGGGAGGAAAACCCTGCCGTCAAATACTGGCAGGAGGTGTTTCCCATTCTTTCTACGGTTCTCGACAACTTCCTTGACTTCACCCCCATCTGCGAGAGGATCTGCCGATGCTGGCGAAACATGGTCATTTCTTACCGCACCGCCATGGCCCCGCTGCTCCCTGACATGGCCAACAAGCTCGCCCAAGGCTTCAACACGGCCAGGGAGGGGTGCTTCTTGTGGGTCACGTCGGCCATCTTGCGGGAGTTCTCCGAGGATCGCGAGCACGTGGACCAGGGAACCACGGACAACATTTACACCTTCTTCGAGGCTCAGACGACGGCCTTCTTGAGGGTCATGACGGAGCTGCAGCCGAAAGAGCTGCCCGACGTCATCGACGACTTCTTCAGGCTCTTGATTGATGCGCTGCTCTACTACCCGCAGAAGCTGATCCCGTCGCAGCTCCTGGTGCCCATCTTCGAGGCGTCCGTGTACGCCTTGACCCTGGAGCAGCGCGATCCCTTGTCGTCGACGCTGCACTTTCTACGAGATCTACTATCGTACGGCGGCAACAACCCCGCCAGCAGCGAGGGGCTGCCAGAGCAGGCTGCTGCAGAGATCCGGTCCATTGTGAAGAACCTGTTGATGACGCACGGCGCGAACCTGGTGAACCGGGTGATGGCCGGCATGATGATCACGTTTCCACGGGACTGCTTTGCGGACGGCAGCGGAGTGCTGCTGGCGTTGTTTGAGCTTTTGCCAGCGGAGACGACCGAGTGGGTTGCACACACGATCCAGCTTTTGCCCCAGGGATCTGTATCGCCGCCCGAGGCCCAGAGGCTGGTCCTGAAGATCAAGGAAAAGCTACACTCGGGCGATGCCGGCGGTCTTAGGCACGTCAGAGTGCTGCTGCAAGACTTCACCAACTCGTATCGTCGGAGGAACGTGGCTCCACGGGATGGCCTCGGCCAATTGGAGGCGACACGATTTCAGTTTTCGGGCTGAGGTGCTGTAGAACGACGCGCATGTAGAAATGAAGAGAACGACACAGATACCTTTTGGAGAAGGTGAGATTATGCGAACCATTGCAGGGTGTTGGGGCGGAAAAAGAGCAGCGAAGCATCACCGACTGGAGGGAAGATATGATGTGTCGCAGGCGGTTCGACAACCAGTCAAGCCGAGACACCCATCGAATAACCCCACACGGAGTTGTGCATGAAGCATCTGGGGTGGGTGGTAGATTTGAAGTGATGGCTGTTTGGGGCGTCGATTGATGGGTTGGCTGAGCTGGGTCATCCGGCGAGATCGCTTATAGATAGATTTGGAGGATGCGAGATGCGCGGACGGACACGATGACGAGGGGACATGTGGATGAGTATGACACATCAAAGTAATAAAACGAAGCCCATGCAAAGCTAGGGAAACTTGAACACTCTGGTGAGTTGCGTGGCGTCAGTCTCTGGGAACGGCATATACGTGGCTTTCGGAAGTTGTCCTTTTGCCTGACTCAGCGGCCGCGTCGGGATGCCGTGGAGCTGGAGGCTTCGATTGTTCGGTGAGCGTGAGCGCCATATTGGCCTCGGCCGTGCTTACTCACAGGGGTGGGTGAGGAAGGCTGGTTATGCGGCACAGCTCTCCCTATTAATAGCAAAGGGGTATAAGAATCGCGCGGTTCTCGACTCTGGGGTGAAGGCTAGACGGCTGCCCGCACCCAGTTGATTGAGGACCTCACTTCAGCGCTCGTCAAGGAGGCGGAACTGGATCGACTGCACCGCAGACTCGGACGGCATCAGCGCGCATTCTTAGATCGCCACGCAAGACTCGACGATGGGGAGCCAGGGCACCGCGGCCATGGAGGGTGGCAAGACGTATCCCGGCGTCGAGCTCATCCCGTGGGACGCCGCCGATGAGCAGCACTTCCAGCGGCTGTACGAGCAGCGCGTCGCCTGCACGTGGGACTATGAGGCCGTCGCCGAGTGGAAGGACAAGATGCTGAGCGGGCAAAAGATCATGTACTGGGTCGTGAGTGCCAATGCCCCTTTGTTGAAGTTGCGCCCTCTTTCTCCCTGGGTGTATCAGAGCGCTGACGGGCGAAACGTAGGTGCTGGCCGAGGACGCCGCCGGCAGGGACAGGTTGCTGGAGGAGCATGTGAAGCGGTTCCCCAAGGTGAGAGAGAGAGCCTCATTTCAAGTCCAAATGTTTTGCCGCGGATGTCAGGGCTCACGGGTGGACAAAGGAGCGCGAGCCTCTCACAGACACGGCCACGAGGGTCGGCCAGGCGGAGAGGACGCCGACAAAGGCGAGCTTCCTCCCCGTCGGCCACATCGGCATCGAGGTCTTCCCGGAGCGCAACGTCCAGCTCTCCCTGCCCGACACGACCTACTGGGTCAAGTCGCTCTACATCTCCTGGTACGGGACCCGCGCAAAGCCCCCTTTCCCCCCCGGGCGAGAAACGTAAGCTGACGAACCGGTCCTCCCCCCCGTCTAGGGCGCTACAAGCGTCCGGTCTGGGCCGCAGCGCCATGGCGCGGCTCGAGAGCGTTGCCGCCGCGCCGCCCTTCAACAGCACCTTCATCGCCCTCGACACCGTCTGCCGGACCTTCCAGCTGAGCGAGGCCAGCCTCGCCGCCTTCTACGACGCGCGCGGCGAGCCGCGGCCGCAGGAGGTGCGCGTCACCGAGGACTGGTACCGGCGCCAGGGGTACGCCGTCGTCGCGCGCAAGGACTCCATGTACGACTGGGTCAACCCCGTGACGGGCGATGTCACCTCGGTGCCGTGCGTCTTCATGACCAAGTCGGTCGTCTAGCTCGGTTTGTTCCTTTCCGTCGGGGGCGGGTAGCTTTCCATGTCGAAAGGGGGGCACCAACGGAGTCGTTCAGGTGGTGAACAAAGGCAGGCGCTGGGGCGGCAACATGGGAGGGCTGGACAATGGCTTCAAAACTTGTAGAAGAACAAGACTTCCTTAATTCTTTTAAATTTTCTGTTGCTTTAATTAAATCACTTCCAAATACTTTCAAAAGTGCCATAATCTCCAGTTCGTAGCCCCGTTGAGAGACGTGTTGAGCTTCGTCCCCCTTTGTTCGCCACGACAAAGCTCGTCGGCCGTCCGCTCCGCAAGGCCATTCATTCTTCCTTTCGCAACAACAGTTCAGGTCGCGACCGTAGATATGCATCATGAACGCCGGGCTGGCATTCACGTAAACAAAGACTGTCCACGAAAGGGAAGAACATCTGCTCGGGACCAAAATTAGAACCCCAGGCTGGACGACGAGTGCCCATGTATAAGAGTCCGTGGCATAATGCAACACTTTCACAGCCTCTCCGTCCATTGCAGTGGTTTTCACGAGCCCAGCAGGCCGTTAAGAAAGTTGACGGACGCGTCCTGGCCCTCGTTGCCCCGTGTAGAGACGCCGACGGATGGACGTTTTTTCTTTTCGCAACGCTCGTGCAAACACCGGCTTCCCTCTCACCGGCGAAATCCCTAAGAACTGAAATTATCAGGGCTTCGCACATGCTGAGCAGCACTCTTTCCATTACCGTCATTCTTTGCATGAAACTCCCTCGATTGAAGCTGGAAAATGCCGAGTGTCACTCGCAAGAAAGCTGCTGAGGAGGCCTCTGGTTCAAGATCCAAATCGTCTGAAAGCAAGACTTCGACAACCAAGCTTGCTAAGCAAAGCAACAACCCAGTCAGCAACCAAACTGAAGAATCAAAATCAGGACGACATGACGCAGAGGATCAGGTCCGAGACGGCAGCCACCAGACGGTCCAGACGACTTCGCGGAGTCGAGGCGAGAGTCTTGAAGACGATGAAGTTGAAGAGATTGAGACAGATGGCTACAGTGCGTCCGCAGAGGATTTGATGACAACGAACAAGCCAACCGCCGGTAGAGCACGATCTGCCCGGATAACAGTGGCGCCCAAGAGGAGAACCGCTCGCAAGAAGAAATCAGCCTCCAAGACAGCGCTGAAAGCGGCGACTCAAGCCGCCAGCAAAGCCCCTGAATCGAGTATTGCTCGGGCGTCCTCCGTGTCGGCTGCGCCATCTAAGCGTAAGCGCGGCGACAACGGCGGCGTCAGGGGCATCGACGATGGGAGTTCTTGTTCCCCCAGTGAGAGTGACACAGCAATCAAGAAGAGGGCTGCCAAGAGACCTCGAAAGACACCTCAGAGCCATGTTTCGCGCAAGCGTCCTGCGAAAACGCGATCCAAAGCCAGACCCAGGCGTGGTGCCGATGACGATGCTGGCGACGATTACGGCCCTGACAACGATAGTCCGGACGACAGCGACGGAAGCTCTTCTGGATCCGACCAGGGCAAAGGCGACGGCGGAAAGCGTGGCAAAGCCAGGCCCAAGATATGTAGCTTTTGTGCTACACATCCGGTAGGAATAGAGATGGCCAAGTCCCGGCCCTGCGACTGGGAGGATAAGCGCAAGCTGGAGTGCATGAACTGCGCCAACTATCGCCAAGACAACCCGAACAGCGGTGGATGGGATCATGAATGCCGCGTTAGGGGGCACAGCACAGCGCTGTACCGACGATATGGCGACAACGCCCCCGACGGGTACACGGATGAGGTCTGTGAGAGGTGCATCAAGGAGAACCTAGCCCAGAAGTGCGACGTGGACACCACCCTGGGATACGGCTGCCAGCATTGCGTCGGAAAGGACAAGGACAAAAACGACAAGGTCTGCGTGGTGAGGGGCACCGTATGGCAACGCCGTCCCAATGTCCGCCAGGGGGTCGAGAAGTGGCTCCGTCACGATTGCGACACTTGCCTCTTCGCGACCAAGACGAAGAAGAACCAGGCCGGGTGCAGCTGGCTCAGCAGCCGCACGTCTTGGACGACAAGGTGCACGCGATGCCTCGACATGGCCATGAGCTGTTGGGACGGTGGAGTGCTCATCGAGCACCCTGCACCGACGGACATCGTGGTGCCCCTGACGTGGAGTGTGACGTTCGAGCTCAACGGCGGCTGGTCGGAGCTCAGGGGCATCACGCCGTGGAGGGCCAATTGCCAGAACTGCGGCCTCCAGAGCGGGAGTCAGTCGCACTGCCGCGCCTTGGCTCGGTCTGCCATGTTCGCCTGCAACCTGTGCTCGTCGTTTGGCCTCGACTGCCTCAGCGACAACGGGACCCTGTGGCCCCTATTCGACTTGAGCCGAGTTGGCTTCGGCAACTCCAGCGCGTTTCCGGCGTGTGCCCGGTGCATCGATCAGCATCGTAACTGCGACCGCCAGAGGCCTTGCGACTCATGCGTGCATAATGGCGACGAGGACAAGTGTGACGTCTATGTGAAAGAGCCGGGGCCCGACAAGCAGCGGGGGCCGTCCTTCAAGAACTGTATCAAGGGTCGCGTTGCAACAGGACCACTCTACTACCTGGCCCTGGGATACGGAGCCGGCGGCGTTGACGACGTCAAGGATGGTAGTCGCATCGAGCACTGGATTGGGCCCGCCATCCCCATGTATGCCATGGCCGGCGGCCGCGACTCCAACAACAACGGTATTCAGGCCAACAGCCACAAGCTGCGCAAGGCTCTCCTCCCTCCTCTTCAGCCGCCTCATGGTGGTCCCGGCGGCCACCTCGCATCCAGGGTCCCGAGCCAGACGACGGTGGAGGAGCTCGTCAGCATGATCCGCGATCAGTGGCCTGCCGTCTTTCCGTTGAACCAGCACCCGGAGTACGTGCCCGAGGTTACCAGAGCACGGCAGCAAAGAGAGCTGCTCGCCAATGGTCAAGGCAGAGGCCGGATCCGGACTCGCGGCCGAAGAGCGGCTGATGCACCCATAGCGGAGGAAGAAGACGAAGGAGAGGCAGAGGATGGAGGGCTTGGGGATGCCGAGGGCGACGATGATGGCTACGTTGAGGCCGCGGCGAGCGCCGAAGCTCCGGGACTCGGAGCTCAGAGTCCTGGAGATGACCAAGACGCCTCCGGCGAGTCTGTGTACGACGAGCAGGATGCTCAGGGGTACATCGGCCAGTCAGCAGGCGAACCTACCAGCAGGCCGACAGGGGCGCCGCCAGCGGGCGTTCAACTGTCTATGAGCTCTTCTTCACCAGAGATCCCGAATGAGGCCGGTGATTTGCTCAACCAGGTCTGGGAAATGGCCAACGAAAGCCCGCCGCAGAGGGGGTCCGCCGAAGAGCCATCCGCAGAGGCCGATATTCACTGGCACCAACGGGTCGACACTCGACCCCAAGCCCTCCAGCAACCGCAAACGCAATTGCAGCAGGCTCGGGTGCTTTCTGCTGATCCAACACGCCACTCCGGCCCAGCACTGCTCATAAACCCAGCACTGGTGCAAATGCCTCCGCTGCCGCAGCAGAGCATACAAGAATCGCCAGACGCTCGACGAGACTCCTCACGGTGGGCCATTTTCAGCACAGGACTGGATGCAACACGCGTTTGGCTGCGCACAAATATCGAAAACACCCTGTCAACACTCGTGCCGGCAGAGAGGAGACTCTTCAAAATGAACTCGGACGGCTTCCAGCCGGCCTTTCCGATGCCGTCGGCAAACAAGTTGGCCATACTCGAAGACCCAGCGGTTGAGCGACAGTTCAGCCAGCTGAGTGTTGAAGAGGACGAGATGGTGCGCTGTCAGGACCCAGGGTCAAACGACGGCTCATGCACACAGCTCGTCAAGCCGCAGCAGACATGCAAATGTGTCGACCACATGCCCGAGCAAGGGGCTGAATCCACCGACGTCGTCCAGGTATGCGACAACTGCGCCCAGGGAAGCAGCGACATGCTCGTGGACCAAAGAGTATCGCCCATCACCGCGGCAGAGATCCTCGGCATGCGAGCCTACCTGTGCGGCGAGTGTGCGGCGACGTACTGCAAGGACACCGCCTCCATTCATCAAATGCGGCTCAACGGCGCCGCCAAGGTCTGGGGCAGCACCTTCAACAACGGTCTCGAGCTCGAGGGGAGGCTGAACATCAACGGCCAAGCCATGTCTTTCCACCCACAGGCTCGGGCCGCGACCGGCTGCTCGTGTGGCAGCAAGATATTCGAGACGCGTCTCTGCCGCGCTCATCGCCTTGTCTTCGCGGAGCAGGCCCTCATAGCGGTCGAAGGGGTGCGCCGGTGGCGTCAGAGAGCCTTTGGCAATGAGCTGTGCCCCGGCTGTCTCCTCAACAAGCCTCGCGAAGAATGCAACTTGTCGAGCGCGGAGCCGGGCGGTGCTGGCGGACCAAAGGCCTGGATATGCATGCAGTGCAACGATGCCGTCATCAACCAGCCAAACCGCGGATTGGTCGACGGGTGGCAGAGGTGGTTCTCGGGGCATCCCCCCAGCGACTGGCTGGAGGAGACGGAAGTGAGCCGCGCCGATGAAGAGGGCGGCGAGTCTGAGGAGGACCTGTACGGCGTCTCTGATTGACGATAGGAAGCGGGAGCAAGGCGTTGGCGTTGTGGAGAGCGGGATAGACTAACCTTGGCCAGCCCGTTCTGTCTCGTCGTCCATGTTGATGGGAGGTCTGAGACAAACACCAGCGAGCAGGAAGAAGCGTCGCAAAAAGGCAAGAGCGGCAAGCATCGCGGTTGCGAACACGGAGCAAGGACGAAGTACCGTAATATGGCATGCGCAGAACTGAAATTACAGTTATGAAATAGAAAGAATGTAGGGAACAATGCAAAGGCCCCGTAATATCTGGCGAAAACAAGAAGTTAAAGGAAATAATGCTCGCCTTGCCCGGCGCACTGGGCGAGAAGGAAAGCTATCGCGAGGCCGTGAGGTCTGCATACATCATATCTGCACCCACGACGCCCTCTTCTTCCCTACCACTCCAAAGACTCGCTCAGAACCATATTTCTCAGTCCACCCCCGGCCCTGTGGCCCTCGTGTGGTCGGTGAGGGAGAGGAGTCGGCCTTGATCTGGGCACTTCGAACAAAAGAAAGCGCATGACAGGCCCGTCATGCCGATGTTCGTCTCCACACCGCTAAGTCGGCTGCTGGTTCCGATCGTAAATCGACGACTGCCCCGTGCGAGTGACTTCTTCCGTAATGCGCCCAAGTAAATCGATCGTGAAACCAAGCCCGAACTCGACTCCACGTCCAATGCAATGGAAAAATAAGTGTGGCAGTTCTTTGACCGCTCGTCGCCGTGGTCCCAACTGCAGATACCAACTGCAAAGACGGCCTCAGAGATAAGAGAACATCCGGTCCTCCCTCGGCTTTTGTGTTCCGAGCATGGCTCGGAGAACGCCCCATCCAACCATGCGACTCTCCCGTCTCTGTATTTTTTTCTTCTTTCCGTCTCCGTGGCCCTTGTTCCGCGCCTCACATGATGACGCACTTGGAACAGCAGCCGGCTTCCTTCTCGCCGTCCTCCATGTCCATGGGCTTCGGCGGTCCATTCAGGCCCGAGTTTCCTCCGCTTCCGGTCGAATAGCCCTGCATCTCTCGGTTGTATCTCCGAATCTCGCGAACGATGTCGTAGAAGGCCTTGTCCACGTTGATGCGTGATTTCGCTGACGTCTCGATAAACTTGCAATTGAATGATCGTGCCAGCGCCTCTCCCTCTGTAATCGAGTGCAAAATGCAGTGTCAGACTTGTCGAGCAATAGTCAGATTTTGTCAATCATACCTTGCCTGGAAACCTCTCGCTCGCCTTCCAGGTCGCATTTGTTGCCCACCACTACCATGGGGAAGTAGTCCTTGTCCTTGACTCGCAAGATTTGCTGCTGGAAGGTGGTGATCTCGTCGAAGCTCTGGCGGGATGTGATGGAGTATACAAGCAGAAAGCCCTCCCCGGTCCGCATGTATTGTTCGCGCATCGCGCTGTATTCCTCTTGTCCAGCAGTATCTAGAACATCGAGCAAAGCGACTTCGTCGTCAATGACGCACTGCTTCCGGTACGAGTCTGTCGTCGGCGGGAGCCGCCAATGTTAGCGGCTAGAATTGCAGCGGTCGGGGCAATTGAGGCATTGGTCGCCTCGGACGGTAAGGGACGAACCTTCGATCGTGGGGTCATATTCATCGACAAAGTGGCTTTGAATCAATTGGATCGTGAGGCAAGATTTACCAACGCCGCCGCCGCCGACGACGACGAGCTTGTACTCTCGCAGGAACTAGACGCAAAGGCGAGGTCAGCAACATAACGTTGGCGAAGAAATAGGGTCGAAAGGCGAAGAGAGATGCGAGCAGAGCAAAGTGCGGGCAGGTAGAGCGCAGTCGAGGGCCGAGGTCGGGAACGCGAAATACCTTGGTAGATGAGGCCATTGTGGGCTAACTTGGGCACCTGGCGATGGCAGACGCTTCCCGGGGGTGTATTGTCGCAGGACACAGGGGCGCTTAAGTCGAAATCAAATTTGGCTGGGCAAGACGGTATACGCGTTGAGTCGCAGCGGCGGACAGCACGACATGCGGCAACAACAAACGCAGGACACTTTGGTGATCCAGAGAAGGCGAGGGCCGGCGATGCGCAGCAGAGTTGGGGAGGGTGAGAAAAGATGATGGCGGCGGGACGTCGAATGCGAAGGCGGGAAGACGGATAGTGCAGAATGGAGAATGGGGAGTGGAGGAGGATGGGCACGGAGAGGGGGGGGGGG
Source organism: Tolypocladium tropicale (assembly GCA_024340005.1). NCBI lineage: Eukaryota > Fungi > Ascomycota > Sordariomycetes > Hypocreales > Ophiocordycipitaceae > Tolypocladium > Tolypocladium tropicale. Next base: position 205 of record JALHBU010000172.1, on the reverse strand, counting down.
AAGCTCTGGCGCAGGCGGCAAGATTGGCTGGGCTGGGTGCTAGGCCGTAGCAGCTCAGCGGGTGGTCCTGTTCCTGATTAGCGCGTCAAGGTACCTAAGGTAGCTGATAGTTAGTGCTCGCCGCGGGTCCTGAGCAGCCGAGTAACCAGCCCGAACAGACGGCAGCGGCCCCCGTCCTCCCCTCCCCCCCCCCCCGTACGAGCAG